>JAUMHB010024014.1:0-10918 GCA_032359685.1 Pittosporum tobira
TATTTGTAAGACATATTATTATTAATATAAATTAGCTTCCGCTGTGTAATTCGTTGTGAGACCGATCCTTGTAATATAACAGGGTGAGTTGCCTAATATTGGCTTCCCATTATCTTTAGTTATTATCTGACGACCAAATTTCCACGAGATTTGGAGGTGCGAATTTGGGGGCGTCACAGTGACAGACAGATTAAGAGTTTGAGAAGCACTTCCTAGGAGACAAAGGACCAGTTGGTATTCCAAGTTGTAGCATCTTCTCACGATTCCTTTTAATTGTTTCTTTTCTTAATTTTTCATACTCACTTTTCTTAACTATATACATTTGTACTTCTTTAACTACACAATCAATGACAAAACAAAACTTCAGATATAGTGACAATTTAAGAAAAAAATATTCTTTTTGCCAAAAGTAGCGTCAGTCCACTGAAAATAGAGCATTTGTCAAGATCTTCATCTTTGTTTCGATAAATCATACAATTGCTTTTGCATGCATCCCAAATCTTATAACCAAATCCTAAATCGGAAGTTATCTTTTTAGCCTCATAATAAGATTTAGCAAGATTGATATTTGGGAATACTTTATGCAACAACTTTAACATTTTAGTCACACCTCTATTGGTCATAATACACATAACTTTAATGTTTAGCAATTGCACTAGAGAGCGATGTGATCTTACACCCGTCGTACAAGGGTCGTTGAGCCTCTTCAAGACACTTGATGAATATCTTAGTTTCTGCATTACTATCTTTTTCATATCCACCACCTTTGTTAGAATTCTGATAATTGTGATCATTATCTATTATATCATCAAAATTTTGAGGTCCTATTGCATCAAACAACATTCCAAAAAGATCATCACGAACATTAACTTCAACATTATTTTTACTACTACGGTTGTTCTCATTATGTGCAGTTAGGAGATCCTCACCATGAACATTCCAGTGTGTATATTCTTTTCAAAAACCACTCCATATCAAGTGACCCCTAATTTTTTCTTTTGAGTGATAAAATCGATTTTTACAATTTTTACATGGACATTTTTTAGCAACATTATCTGTGAATGCAAAGTCTAAAAACCTATTGACCCCCATAATATACTCTTGAGAAGCCCTATCGTTCAAGTGTATCCAATTCTTGTCCATTCACACTCTTTTAAGAAAATAATTGAACTGCAATTCATAAATTAAGTGTTAGAAAATGTATAATCTAAAAAATGTTATGTATGATTATATTAGAGGAACCTTGAGTTACGGTATTATTTAACTTTATAGTTAAATAATCCTAAGGATAGTTATTTTAAGTCCTAGCATGGTCTGTCTTAATATAGGCTACTGCTAGTTTTTTTTTTTTCTTTGTTTTTTCTATTAACTTAATTACAAGTAATTTCCTTTGTATAATTCTAAGTAATTACTATGTCTTGAGCACAATTACTTTACAAAAAAAAGAAGGTATGCCCACATATACACATTGTAGCATGTCATCGCAAATATATGTCACGACAGATGGTATTATAAAGAAACAATTTCATGCCCAAACTAAACAACAAACTGAATTGGCATTATAGTATATTATTTTACTTGATAAACTTTCCTGGATCTCTAAAGAATTGCCTTCAATTTAGTTGGAAACTCTATCATAAGCGAAGAGCCAAAACTGTTAGAAATCCACACAGGCATCAATTTGGTACCTCAGTTATGCTAAGATTTGAATGAAAGCTCTAAGCATTAATATCTAATTTCAAGATATTATACCTGAGTGTGTTCAATGTTAGAGGTATTGTGAAAATCAAGAGTTGTGCACTGAGTGGGGGATACTTTGAGTGAAAGCTCTTAGCTTTAACATAGATAGGTTATGAGAAAAGATTGAAGGCTAAGGGTAATGATTCGGGTAAGGAGAGTGGCAAAGAAGTCATAGGAGTGACGATTGTTTAGTGATTTGAGGATGAGAAGCTACTATGACCAAGAATTTGGAGGGAGACAGTGGTGAGCATGAGCAGATATATCCTGAGCGAGAGGTTAGAGTGACAAAATGAGTGGTTATTTTTAAAAATGAGGGGTTTTCTTCCACGATCTCCTAACTTCTTGCTCGTTTCCATATCTTATTTACTGTCCTTTTCTTCAACATTTCCCTCTGGTCTTTATCTTCTTGCTCTTTCAGAGTTTTTTCCTCCTTGTCTGCCATTTTGGAATCCTCTTTTTCAGTGTTCTCGACTTCTTGTTCTTCTTTGTGATCGTTCTCCACTTCAATTTTCTCAGCCTCTTCGGCTTTGTCTTCTTCCACAACAGCTACGTCTTCCTTCTTCTTCTCCTCATCTAGGGTTTCATTATTGGAGGCCATGGAAAGAAAAAATTAAAAGCAAAGATGTGTCTTATGTGGACCGGAGATCGAAGATGGTGAATGGAAACGCTAGATTTGGTAGAGAAACCCTAACGAGAGGTGATGCATGATATTTAGGGGTGAAATTGAGAGGGAGGGCTTGTTTTCTGCTGATTAACAAATAGTTGTGAAGGTTTAGGTGTGTGAGTGGGAGAGAGAGCGAGAGTACATGTGTCGATGTTTACTTTTTGGACGGTAGGTAGTGGATGTGGATTTCAAAATCGGGTGAAATTTGGGTTAAGGGCGCGGGCTGATTTTGGGGTGCTTTAAAATTTTGTCCCAAATTGTAAGTCGCCGCTGCACTGCATATCTTCCCGGGCTTTCTAAATTTTTTTACCCAACGTTTGTAAGTTTTTTAGTAGAGAAAAAAATTAAAACAAAAAAAATATATAAACTTTTTTTTAAAAGTTTGTAATATAAAATTTAATAAGATTTTTTTTTGCTTTTTTTTTTTTTCTGTCTATTCCCAAACTCACAAACATACTGTTACGCCCTCTATAATTTTGTTTAATTTGATATATGGATTTTTGAATTTTTTTCCAAAATATAGTCAATAGTTATCTCAACTCCGATCATAGTTCAATTTGTTTTTCATCAAAATGTGCAAAAAAAAAGTTTGTTTTGCATGCTTTTGAAAATAAAGAAACAAACAGTTTTAAATTTTATTTATTTTTAGCAAAACTCTTTATGTTTCTTATGTTTCAACAAAATCCATAGAAACATATGAAACATTTTTAGTAAATTATAGTATGAAATTAAGGACCTTTAAGTAATTACAATTTTATCTTGTTTAAATTTTTCATGCATCGTAGTATGTCTTTTTGTTCTAAAACTCTGTATGGGCGTCCGAGTACCCTTAGGTGGAGTTTTAACGAGTTGGTTAATTTATGAGTAATCTTCAAATATATTGAGTATGATAACGATTAACACCAAGTGCTCGTTTTAGACATTAGGCTCTAACTCTACCGAATAAGTCTGCCTAACGAGTTTTAAATGATTAATCATAAGTCAAAGGATGATTCAGAATTCTAGTACAATAAACATCTCTCTTCTTCATCCTTACTATCAAATTAAGAGTACAATGAAGTGATTCAGTTGAATAAATATTTTTTGCCTTTTCATATAATTGGAATATTTATTAGCAAAGTAAAATAAATACATCTTAATTTTTTTTATTGAAGCCATTTTCATATTCAGTGAGACGCGGTATAGATAAAGTGCACGTCTTTGGCAAAATGAAATTGTTTACTTATTTTTTTCTCACCATTTTATGTTATTTTTAAAATTTGGTGAAGTACTTCTCATGCTTTGAATCAAAGAAAAAAAATTAAAATTATAGAATGGAAGGTACAACTTTAGAAGGAAAAAAATTATTTTGGAATCCCATGATGGGAAAAAATACAAATTTTGCAAAGGAATCGTCAATGATAGAAATGTTTGATTTAAGATACTATATAGCAATTATTAAAACTGATTATAGTTTATTTTTAAAAATTAATTATTTTGAAATTATTATTATTTTAAAAATAGTGCTAAAATATTGTTTTGGCGTAGCTACCAAATAATTGGCGTGGAAATTTATGCGGGTTTATTGTTTCTTCTTTTTCATTTCCCGGCATCTTCGTTTTGTTTCTTTTATGTGGTACACAAATTATACATCTCTTTGGCAAAAATAATTATTGGTGATTATAACTTATTTTTAAAATAACTATTTTAAAATTAAATTTTTAATTAATTATAAAATATTGATAGGTTAAGTATAAAAATATTATCAAATTACTTTAAAAATTTAGTTAATAAATATTTTGTTTAACTAAAAAAATACTTATTGACCAATAAATTATAATTGTAACAGTTTAGTGTTGAACTGTTACAAATAAATCTTTCATTCATACCCAAAATTATCAATTGTAACGATTTGGTGAATGAACCGTTATCAAAAGAAACTAATTACTATCACTTTTCTCAATTGTAACGGTTGTAGTTTTGAACCGTTACAAATAAATCTCAATTGTAAGAGTTTGTAGAACCGTTACAATTGTTAAACATTGGTAACGGTTTCTCAAACTGTTAGGTTAGTCTTTTTTTGTAGTGAGATTATGAGGAAACTTTTGCTCTTGTGGCTAGACTTACATTTGTTCGTAGTTTACTTGTTATCCCTACAGCTCGCTATTGGCACTTGTGGCAAATGGATATTAAAAATACTTTTCTTAATGGTGATCTACAGGAGAAAAAATTTATGAAACCTCCTCTAGGGTATTCTCATTCTCCTCATCGTGTTTGCAAACTTAACAGGGCTCTTTACGGACTTAAACAGGCTCCTCGAGTGTGGTTTGCTAAGTTCAACATTGTTCTTAGTCAGATTGGTTTCTCATATTCTCCACATGATCATGCCCTTTTTATTCATCATATTGATCATGGAATTGTTCTCTTACTTATTTATGTTGATGACATGATTATTACTGGAGATGATATTGCAGGTATCGATGATCTCAAGGCATTTCTCCATCAGTAATTTGAAAGGAAAGATCTGGGTCCACTTAGCTATTTATTGGGTCTTGAAGTATCATGTGACTTTTCTGGTTATAATCTTTCGTAGACCAAATATGCTTCAGATCTTATTGCTCATGCTGGTATTACTAATCATGACATTGTTTCTACTCTTCTAGAAACAAATGTCGAGCTCATTCCTATGGATGAAATTCTGCTTAAAGAGGTTACCTTATATCGTCAGTTGGTGGGAAGTTTAATTTATCTCACTGTTACTCGACCTGACATTGCATATGCAGTTCATTTGGTAAAGTCAGTATATGTCCGCTCCTCATACCATACATTATGCAGTTGTTCTTCGATATGTGAAAGGCACAACTATATATCATGGTCTACATTTCTCAGCCAACTCCTCTATTGAGTTACATGCCTACTCAGATGGAGATTATAATGGTGATCCTACTGACCAACGTTCCACTACTGGTTTTTTTTTCTAGGAGATTCCCTCATTTATTGGGGCAGTAAGAAACAAAGGGTAACCTCTAAATCTAGTACTGAATCTGAATATCGAGCCCTTGGTGATACTACTTAGGAACTCATTTGGCTTCGCTGGTTATTGACCGATATGGGTGTTTCACTTCCTCCAACTACTGTTTTTCATACTGATAGTCAGAACGCCATGAAAATTGCTCACAATGATATTTTTCATGATTGCACCAAGCATATTGAGAGCGATTGTTATTTTATTCGCCAACATATTGATCGTGGCATAGTTCATCTTCAGTTTGTTCCAACACTTGCTCAGACAACTGATATTTTCACTAAATCTCATCAGCCTGCTCGTTTTCATGATATGATTTCCAAACTCAAGTTGATGTCTACTAAACCATCTTGAGTTTGAGGGGAGGGTATTGACGTATATGGACCATCACATGTACATGGGCCAAAATAAAAGAGCCCATTAGGTTTTATTTTTGAAGCTTTCTTAAGACTATATAAGTTTGTCTGTCTTTGTACTTTGTTCTCAAAATGTGTGCAATATAATTTTACTTTTGTTTCTCTATTTTAACAATTACATAGATATACCTATATTGAAAGAAAAGTACACTTCTTACTCGCAATTAATGGGTTTATTGTCCCTTGAAATACCATAAACAATGATCTCATACCCAACCTTTTGAGAATTATCATTTTTTGAAAATATTTTAACGTGTGGAACTGCGTGTGGAAAGAAAGATTTGTCAAGAAAAGAAAAACATACACATGATCCAATTCATTTGTTTATCAAGTAATTTGTGCAGTGGACAACATGTCCAGTATCTTAAATTTATCACCACAGTGTTTCTTAAGGCAAAAGGTGTAGAGAGGCACACAGGTCGTCCTAAGTCCTCGGTATGCCTCATCCAATAGAGGGACATCAACAGGATACTATATTTAGCCAGATTGCCAGATATATAACAAATATCTTATAATTCATCCGGCATGCCATTAGAAAACATTTCTAAATAAATCGAATGAGTGTCTTACTCCGAGATTTGATGTGCAGTGTTCTAAATCATAATTTTAAACATGAATAATCTAAATCTCTAATTTCAGCTAGTTCCAATTAAATGAATCATCTATCTTCAAAACTTGTAATAATTCATTCACAAATTCAAAGAAAATAAAATTTATAAAAAACATATCTTCCACCCGCTTAAACATGCATGAATCCGCCATTTCGGTATCTGCATAACTCTCTCTCTCTCTCTAGATCTGAGTTCTCAGTCTTTTACTCTCTCGCCGGCTAGGGTTTATATATGTAAAACACATATATACACGGAGGAATGGTAGATCTGACTTCTCAGTCTTTTACGGTCTCAGCTAGGGTTTAGAGGGGGAGTTGGTGGGAGATCGAAAGAGTTGCCGTTTTTGCTATTATAATGTCTGGTCAAGTCGCGCGTATTGTGAGGCAGAGTCGCTTATTATAATTTGTCACACTCTATTTCATGTCAACCTAGCTATACGTTGGTCTCAACAACTTCTTCCTTCATACTTTTCTTCTCTTTTCTCTTATATTATGTAATTTTCAATTATTTTTTGTTAAAGAATATTAGGAAATAATTAAAAGTCAAAAGTGTTGTAGATAACTTACATATAATGAGTTATAATATTTTTTAACTTAAATAAATAAATGTTTCAATAATATTTAATGTTTCAGTTGAATGTTCTCTTATAATTTACAATTTATAGAGTAGTACAAATTAAATTTTAATATACCATTGTACAAGTAATTTATTTTAAAATAAAAAGTATTCTCTTCTTCACAAAAAGAATAATTAAAATGTAGAAAGTCGGCAGATTAAGGTTATTAAGAGAGGAGATATATTTTTGGCATTTTATCCTTGTAAGAGGGCAACGCAAAGAAATACTTAAAAACTAAGCGTCACCTCACACATCACTATTGTTAAAATATTATTATGAGTTGATTATTATTTATAAATTAAAATATAAACTTTCCTTTATTAGATAGGTATTATTCTCGGTGTCCAATAATCTTTGGTTACTAAGTTTATTATTTCCTATGTAAGGTTGAGTCTCTCATTGTAATGTCCACCTCAATTTAATATAGTACTTTTTATTATATAGTCTTCTATATCATATCAGAGCTATTGGTTCGATTTGAATACAACCAAATTTCAGATGCTTTCCACAATAATGGTCGTCCGTAGACATATAAGTTACATAAAAATGTAATTATATAGAGAGAGTAGAACTTTAGATAAGGTCTTCGACTCCTGATTTGTGTACCCTTCTCTGCTGTTAAGCTTTCCGCTTACGTACATGCGCCACCATTGTGTTTTTTATGGAAACTTAGCCGTCAAAATTATGTTCCATTTTAGTTTGAAATTCCCCAGATGAAGAATTTATTACTTTTTTTAGTGAATGATCTCGATCTTGTGTGCTCTTCTTCTCCTTCAATTCATTCCACAATTATGAAAGTGTATAAACCATGTGGAGGGATGAACAGAGATGACAGCTACTAGCTGACCATTAGTGTTAGGTTTTTGCTATAAAAATCCTATTTATTTTTTTGTGAAAAACCTTATTGCTATTTAATATTTTTTCATTATTGATCATTTGTTCATATGTTATTATTTGTCTGATTTATGCATATAATAAATAAGTTTTATACACAGAAGATTTAATTATATGTGACATATATATATATATATATATATATATATATATAATAAAGTTGATTTGTCTATATTCATATGTAATATGATTAATTTAGATGGTTTATCTACATCATGAAAGTTTATGATAAGTATTAGTGCATTAAATAGGACCACGTGAAATATATTTTATTGGATTATTGTAATTATAAAATATATGTTCAGATATTTTCTAATATTTGAAATTCCTTAATCTTGAAATAATAATGGACTTAATATTATTATACGTATTGATTTAACTTTCTAATGAGTACAATTACGTTATGGCATTTAATACTCGTCTAAGAAACTTGTGTGTTAATTTCTAGAGTGGAGAAGGGATTTTTGTGGGCACTGTCACTATTGTGGAAATGGTGGTTTCACGGTCTCAAGAATATTTTTTTTTTGGTCCTCTTATTGTTTATGGATGATTACATTATGTCCATATTGCCATGTAGCATACTAATGGAGTCCAAAATTCCACTTTCATTTGTCATCTAAATGAAATGGTCCAAAAATACAAAAAATAGTGACTTCTCCAATACCACTATACCAGACTTTTCAAATTTGATGGGTAATTGCCACTAGTCCTAAGCAATCATCTTGTACTAGTCTAGAAACATTCAAGCACCATTACCGGTAGTGGTATTTTACCTCAGTTGTATCAGAAGATACCAGTTTTCAAAATTTA
The DNA here is from genome assembly GCA_032359685.1 of Pittosporum tobira. Classification (NCBI taxonomy): domain Eukaryota; kingdom Viridiplantae; phylum Streptophyta; class Magnoliopsida; order Apiales; family Pittosporaceae; genus Pittosporum; species Pittosporum tobira. Next base: position 8,756 of record JAUMHB010024014.1, read on the forward strand.
ATAGCTCAAATATTCGATAATTTGATAATTCAATAATTCAATAATTCTATAGTAAATAAATATCTCCAACATCAATAGTAAATCAATATCTCAAATATCAAAATATTTAAAAATAATCAAGTTTGTAAAATTAAGAACAAATATAACAAAGGAATGGATAACGAAATCCGTACATGATAATCAAACTCACTCACATACGCTTGAATTCATAAAGTCTCACCCTCAAATGTCCAATCATATCAAATAAAACCTTTTACAACCTAAAAACTTTTCAATGTTAACTTTATAAATCAAATTAATGCTTCTAAACTAACCTAAATGTTCACTTAAACTTTTAAGAATCAACGACAATTCATGAAAGTTATAGCTCCAAATCTATTCAGGTATTCTTAAGACCTTGACCCACTAATCTAATCATATCACTATCATCTTCAATTAATCTTAAAAACATGAAACTACTAATAGAATATACACTTCAAGAGGTCTAATTTAGCCTCATTAATGACAAATCGGATTTAAAATCATAAAGTTTTCAATTTTTTAAAAACAAGATTTCTCTATTGAAAATCCAGTACAATAGTTATCAAAAGTTCAGTTTTGACTAGTTTAAATACATAAATATTAAAAAATAATATAATACTTATAATAGACTCTTCAAGGATTCCAAAAATATAAAACTTGTTTAGTTTTAACAATCAAAGGTTTAGAAAACGAAATTAAAAAATATGTGACAGAATATGTGAAAACAAAAACTACAGTTGAGACTAGTTTTTCTTAAACTAAAACTAAAAGAAAGAATTTATATTATATTATATTTGGTAATAACTTAAAGTAAAACTTGTAGAAAACATCAAGGGCTTTCCAAAAAGATAAGAATCGAATAATTTGACAAAAGAAAGAATTTTCTACGATTTCAACAATAAATTATATCGATACTCATCAAAAAATAGTATAATTATTGAAATCAATGTTTTAGTCATATTTAGAGAAGGAAATTAGAAAAACTTAAAAGACGAAACTTGTAGATAACAAATTAGGTTTTTGATAGAATCAAGAATTAGACAAATCGTAGTTAAAATGGATTTTATATAATTTACAATGTGACAAAATATTTCAGAAAATTAACAACGAATTGGGATTAACAAAACAAAGAGTACGGCCACCTAAAAAAATGATCTCCAAAGAATTCAAATACTTAAACACAGGGCTTTTCTTCCTTATTCTCTGATCGTGTTCTCTCCCTCTCTGTCTCTCTGCGCATACGTGCATGCGCACAAGCTGCCTCCCATTTTCTTTCTTTCTCATGCAGATAGCTTCTTATAATATGGAGAACATTTCTCTCTCTCTCTCTCTCTATGTGCAAGCCGCTTCCCTTTTTCTCTTTTCTTTCTTATGCATACAACTTCCTATAATATGAAAAACTTAAATAGTTATATATATATCCTTATTTAGTTTTTTAATAAATCACAAGACACTTAAAATTCTAATCCCAATAATAATAAATCTCAAACTCAATCAAATATTTCTAATTTAATAAAATATAATTTAGAAAATAATATAATTTCAAAGAAAAATATCTTTATTAAAATTTTGGGGTATTAAATTTTTACATTTATGTGTAGTTGAGATGACAACGAATGAGACAATTAATCTTGATGTCATTAGTTGGATTCTTTGCTTATTTTTATTGTGATACTCTATCGAGAGAGTACCAAATAACTTAAGATTTTAGATCAGGTTTGTGGTGAGACAATAGACTTGGTTGATACTTTTGGACCGGCGTATTTGAGTCTGAGACATTACAGATGGTATCAGAATCATGACTCGGTCGAAAGTGCAGCAATATTGCTCGGAGTTTAATTTAATGTTTGGGCTTGAAGGAGACGTCAAGAATTTAAAAGAGATTGTAATACTCTATCCCACATCAATTGAGACTGAAAATAATAATAATCTTATATAAAGCTTATCTTACTACCAATAATATCTAATAATTTAATATTTTAAAACATACTAAACCAATGAATTTGGTTAATATTATTGGGGTAATGTATTTAGATATGAGACATCACACGTCTTTCTATACATAATATTATTAGGAAAACTTTTTCGTCCGAGTATTTTCTGCCGGGTCAAGCTTTTTCTTTTCTAAAACATCCTTCTCGA
>JAUMHB010024014.1:14490-24792 GCA_032359685.1 Pittosporum tobira
TCTCAAAGAAGAATGATACAGAAAATCCTAAAATGTTCAACTATCGAGCATAAGTCATGCAGTTAATTAACAAATTTACATGTTGAAGGTGCACAGAAAACAAAATTATATGGTACATTAATAATGCATTTGTTTACTTTCTTTTCAACTTCCTTCTCTATTTTAATTATGTACATACTCTTTAACAATTTCCACTTCATTATTGTTATCCAAAAAAAATTCTCATCTGCAACTTTGATTAAGAAGACATAACAAGTTTACCCTCAATAGGAACCCACCTATCCGCTATTTGGTACATGTGTATTTAAGATATTAATTTCAGCATGCCCAAGTGAAGCTGGTTGGCCAAATGGAACATCAAAGTCAAAGACTTCTTTCCCCTTTCTAATATTTACTAAATAGGTAGTAACATTTTGGATACCGCATCTGTATGGCTTATAAAATACGGACATATATGAATAAGTATACTACCAGTTCAATTATTCGAGGGCAAATTCACCTTCCTTCACTGCTTACCAGCCTCCTTTCTCTCCCATCGTTGCAGACTTTGCTCTTGGTGTGTTAGTGTATAAGAAAAATAGTTGTCCCTCCATTCTACAAAATGAACTTCATTTTTTGTAATGGTAGTATAAAATGGCATGATAGTCTTTAGTTAAGCATGAAAATTTCAGTTATGCCATCACCATTAACCTTGATCATCATCGTATTTGGTGACAAACTAGGAATTATAAATGGGTCTCATTTTATAGAATGGATGTGACTCTCCACTTAAAATGCTTAAATTAGTTGAAATATAGTCAGAATCATAATGGTGGGATTACTTAACCAAAACTAGAGTAAAAAAGTACTAATAAGTTCATTTATATTATTAATTTTTATGTAACATTGTTATTGTTAATAATTAACTAACTCACTCACTCATGCCCAATGGTCACAAGTGTTTCCAGTATTTGGTGTGATAGTGCAGGCTCAGTCATTATGATTAAACTACATCTGCAAAGGGTGTTTGAATGTTTTTAGATTTACAGCCAACTATTATCTGGTATATGATCCTTTGGTATATTGTATTTAAGATAATTATAATTTTTTTCTGACTATTTCTTAATAAAAAAAATTAAAAAAACCCATTCTTACAACTGCCATTGTATGTCCTTGACAATTTCTATGCAATGCCTTCACATAGCTTGGGACATGTTGGAGGCACCTCTCAACAAAGAGGACATACTCAGGGTTTATTGTTTGACTTAAATCCGTTTGTATTAGAAACACGAATGAATTCAATTGATTGTGAAATTTAAAGGGTTAAAGATCTATTCAATCCAACGAGACAATTCTGTATTGTCCAATTTCAGCGATGTCAGATACGTCTTTCGACAGACATGTCATCTTCCTCAATGTTTGCTGGATTTATTTCGTTTGACTGACAATTTCAGACCATTATTTCTTAAAAACTGCACATTATTCATTCTATTTTGATTTACCTAGAAGAAGAGATAATGAAACAAGAGATACTAAAAAACTCTTGCCCTTGGTCAATAAATATATCTCATTTAAGTTTTCGCTATTTGAACGTTTTGGTCTTGATGTAGTTATTCGGCGGAAGTAATATCAGTTTCAATGAACGTTTCTTGGTGCACAATAATAAAACGGTTTGAACATGAAAATTCTAATGACCATTTAAGTGGTCCGTGCTTTGCATGGATTTACAAACTAATATACAGACTATTAATCTGTACTTGTTGATATGGTCCTGTGTCTCCAACAGGGCTATAGTTCTTTTATCAATTTGATTGTTTTTTGTTTCTGTGAATTACTATGTCATACATGCATATTATTGTTCCATTTTCACGAAGTTTGGGTGTTCAATTTGTCGAATTGTGATTATAATGTCGATTTTATTAGTTATTTCGTCCTACAATTTTTGCAATCTTTTTTATGATTATGTGACATGAATTTTATGATGTATGAAAATTGTATTAGGACAAAATATTTTTATTGTATTTAAATTACTGAAAATATAACATAATAATATCCTAGAACAAAAAAACTCAATAAAAATAAAATATTTATTAAAATATTTTTCATACATCTTAAAATTTGTACCACACAATCGCCAAAAAATATTACCAAAATTCTTGAAAAGATGGAGTGACATTCTGGGTTGGTCTGCATACACAGGGAACATCTATGGTTATCTGACATATCTATATCTACATTGAGAAATAAATAATTACCCTGAAATGGCAGCTGACGAGCAAAAGAAGATCGATTAATATGTAATAAAATTGGCCTAAGGTACATTTAATATGTACCGTGACCATTAGATGAGGATAATTTAAGAGGCCTAAGATAAGGTTCTGCATTAAAAAATATTTTAAATGTAAGATATAAAAGCCGAGAATTTTGCACAAATATATTCCATACTAAACTCACACACAAAACTTATAAATATTCATTCCCCTCATTTACTTTCCCAATTTTATAAATCCAATGAATTCTTTCCCTAAAAAAATAATTAAAAATGTGAAGTCTTTCCAAAAAAAAAAAAAAAAGGATTTATCTCTTTTCCCGAAACAATGAATCATTTCTCAAAAAAAAAAAAAAGAATACTTTCCCATAAAAAGTGAATTATTTCCAAAAACAGAAATAAATAAATCCTTTCTCAATTTTTTTCAATAAAGAATTTATTATTTCCCAAAAACTCACCAAGTCTATGCCTATAAATTCTGGCCAATGACTAGGGTTTACCCAACAAGGAAGCTCCAGCAATTATTTTCTTTGAGAGCTTAACAGTAACTTTCGCAGCATGGTCCGGCGGCTGTGGCAGTCCAATGGAGACCTCGAGGCACAAAGTGCTACCCCAACCTAAGGCGGTCGCAAGATGTGTATTTGTGAACACTATCTATGTATCTCTATAATATTTATGCTTATTTGAAAAAATTGGTCTCTGGTTATTTTTTCATGAGTATCACCGTCACTCTTATAACACCTAACTTTTATAGGTTTTGTTTGCTTGCCGGCTATGACATAGAAATTTTAAGTCAACCAATGTCCTAATTTAGGTACTAATAGTATAGTTTGAAAAAGTTAATTTGTGGAATTTCATTAATTTTACTTTTCATATCATTTTGCCTAAACGTGTCAAAACTTATGCCAACGATCCTCGCTGGTCATTGAGTGGCAATCAACTTTCCTCGTGACACCAGCGAGGGTGATTGGGAGCTCGTTAATGGTATGCTATCAGAAGTAGTATATCTAAATTAATCCAGTATAAGATGAGCCACTGATATATAAATTGAGAAACTGCCAAAAACAAGAATTTATTTCATAATAATTTTACGTAACCGGCAGAAATTTATATCTAAAAATCTTGTTTGGGATAGTCGTCGTTTACAGGCCATGAATATTGGAAGAAACACACTATTTTGGGCTGATGCAGAAAGCAAGAACCATTGCCCACAGGATTGCCGAAGCAGAGAACAAGTCGTTTGTGACAGCTAAAGCAGTCAAAAAGTCCAAAATGGTTGCACTGGCCAACGCTATGTTACAACTATACTAGGCGATTTATGAACAATGTGATATTTGGAACACATTTGTTTTTCCAGAAAGAAAGAAATTATTATCATTAGTTTCAAAGAAACTTGTACTTCGGATTTTTTTTTCATTTAAAATTTTACTTTTTTAATTTGGATTTGAATTTACATTTCATACACAAAATGAGAATCTCAACATGAGAGCACTTCAACACAATGTAATACAGTATTTGAAACACGTTTATTTTTCCAAAAAGAAAGAAATTGTTGTTAGATTAAAACACTATAAAACACTATCAAGCTTGTAATATGGATTTGATTTGAATTTTCAGACACAAAATGAGAATTTCAACAAGAGAACACCTTTAACATATCTGAATGCAAAACAAGCGTAGAACTAACATAAACCATGTTCATATATGTATAAATGTCCAGTAACAAAACAGGCCCACGCCCTAAACCATGTTTAGTTGTTTACATAGGTAAAGTAGGCCCCAATAGTAAAATAGGTCCATATATATATCTCAGAGGCTCCATCCCCACACTGTAGTTGGGAATAAGTTGTGGATTACCGGTTTTGACTTATTAGTTTCAACCTTTTATTCTGTTGCAATTTATTTTTAAAATAATTTATTTAGTTATTTATTAAACAATTAATTTAATTATTAAGAAAAAGTTTAAACCCCAAATTTTAGTACCATTTATTATCTTTAAATGACGTTTTTGAAAACCTAATATTGCACATAGTATTATTGGCTAGTGTTTGAGTTGTGACTTTTCAAATTATTAACGTTGCTTAATGAGACTCTTCTTTTCCCTGTTTGGGTGCTACCCTTTTGTGAGTTTTGTATCGTTGCCTGCTGCACGATATTAAGTCTCCATGCTAATCTCTGTTGCACATAGACATATGTATAATTTGGGACACTTTGAATTATATACTAAACATCTTGCAATCTGAAAACAGTGGATTCGTCTCATTTTTTTTTTAATTCATTACGTAATTTTGTTAGGAGAATTAAAGATTTGTTGAATCCTATAATAGGGTTCTGTTAATAGCCTTTAGCGTCGAGATAATACTTCGATATGCCTCAACTCACAAAATATTTATATACCAATTTTCAAAAATAAGAGTTCCAATTTTATTTTATGTATATGAAAATCTATTGTAGTTTCCCCAATAATCTTCAGAGAATAATATAATTCTACTACTATATAGTCTTGTGAATTGCACTCATAACTGCTGAAGCTTTAGATGGTTCTAATTATTCTCGTCTAGGAAACTTGTTTGTGTTAATTTCTTGTCATTATTGTGGAGATGGTCGTTTCACGTTCTTTTTTGACAGATTAAAAATAATTTTTTTTGTGCCACGACGATATACATAATACATACATAGTATTAATCGGTACTTGTTGATATAGTCCCATGTCTCGAACTGGACTATAGTTCTTTTATCTATTTGATTGGTTTTGTTTTTTGAATTGCTATATGTCATGTCATTCATGCATATTATTGTTCCATTTTTGCGAAGTTTGTGTGTTCAATTTGTTGAATTGTCATCATAATGTCAAATTCCTAAAAAGTAATCCTTTCATTCCACAATTTTTGCAATTATTTTTTTTATAATTATGTGACATAAATTTTATGATACGTTAAAAGTGAATTATAATAAAATATTTTTATAATATCTAAAATATATCTGAACATACATTGAGAAAGAAATAATTAACCTGAAATGGAAGCTGACGGGCAAAAGAAGATCGATGAATGTGTAATAAAACTGGCAAGGTAACATAAGGTTAGTTAAATAAACAGTGGTCGCAGTAATTCACTGTCAAAGTTCAAATATCATAGAACCTATTGTTTGGATTCAACTAACAAAAATCTTGGTGAGAAACAGAAAGGAGAGTATGAATACCAACAAAACTCTAACTGTGACGAGCAAAAGAAGGGCGATGAAATGGCAGATAACATAGGCTGATAAGTATATGTTCAGAAAGTCAACGAAAATTTTCACACAAGTGGCATATGTAAATCAGATATTCAAAAAATCAACTAAAATTTTCAATTGACTCAAATTAGAAAATTGGATGGAAAGATATATCACTTTTGAAAATTAAGTGAAAGTTAAGTGGACATTTTGATATTGCTTAGTAATTTAAATGGTTAATTGTGTAATTTAGTCATTTATGAACAATGTAGTATTATTTGGAACACAATTATTTTTCTAGAAAACAAAAATTATTGTTAATTTCGTAGAAACTTATATTTTCAATTTTTATTTACTTTTTTAATTTATTTTTGTACTTTGGATTTGACTTTACGTTTCAAACACAATATGAGAATCTCAAAAAGATAACACTTCAACACAAGTAATATAAGAAGCACGTTTCTCTAAAAAGAAAGAAATTATCATAAATTTACCTAATAAAATAGTTAGTGAATAAAAGTGAAAAAAACAAAAAAGGTTATTAGTTTAAAGTTTTTTTTTTGTGATTTGGTCGGAATATTATATGTTGGGCAGATCCAGTATCCATCAAAGCAATTAGCTAACCTTGACTATACAGTCGAATTATTGAGAAAACGTTTTAAAAAACCATTATTAAAGGGATCTATAGACACGGTTGGCTATGATATGTCATATATTTTCTTTTTCCTTGCAATAATAAATTTATTCATAAAACTACTTGAACATTATTAGGCTCTTTTATTTTTTTTTTTTATGTTTTTATCATCTATACGGTTAGATTATCAAGAAAACATATAAAAAACCTTTATTACATGTATCTATAGCCAAGGTTGGCTATGATATGCCATACATTCTTTTTTTTTATTATTGCAATAATCAATTTATTATTTTTCTTACATTATGTTATAATCTAGTCAGAATCTGCATATATAAGCAATTAATATTAAATCAAAAGGTTGGCTATGATATGCCATATTTTCCCTTTTTTCCTTGCAATAATAAATTTATTATTTTTTTAACAGAATGCAATAATCAATATATTATTTTTCTAACATTATGTTATAATCAAGTCAGAATATGCATATATAATCAATTAATATTAAATGAAAGGGTTGGCTATGATATGCCATAAATTCCCTTTTTTCCTTGCAATAATAAATTTATTATTTTTCTAACATAATGCAATAATCAATTTATTATTTTCTAACATTATGTTATAATCAAGTCAGAATCTTCATAAAATACTTTGAATTTATTTCCTTATATCACATCCAAAATTGCTTTCATGTTCCCCAACATTATTCTGAATATTTCGAATTCGATTTCCCGTTCCTTATTATCACCCTGAAAGTACTGATCCGTTTCCGAATTGATTTAATGTTTTGAACTTCTTTCCTTATAAATTTTCAAAACAATCTCAGTGTTCCATATTTCTAAAACAGGTATATATTCCGGAGTTAAGAAAATTTTAGGAGGAATTAAAATCTTTATTTATTTATAGTTATAGAAAATGTCAAGAAGCCCTACACTTTTATTTATTTATTTTTATTTTAATTCATCGAAAAGTTCTCCCATGTAATCTGACTAAGTGTCTGTCCAAGTTCATTGGACGGCCTATGTTTCATTCTAATCTTGTTTATGGCCGCCCAATCGCACTCAAATTCTAATTCTGATAGGCAAACATGCAGCTAAATCATTTATGAACGCAATCCTTTTTTGTCTGCATAATTAAATCCTATACTAATCTGGAATCTAACGAAAAAAGCAAATAAATACACAACTTAGCTAAAACAAAAAAAATCTCAGAATATTTTCGGACTCTTGTGAAGGGGCGGACCAGAGTACACATCAATCTATATGGATAATGTTACTGAACAAAAACATGTACCAGTATCACAAGCAGTCAATTGGCTAGGTTACAGATTTTGTCCAACAGATTCCGAGGCTTTCAAATACTTGCACTGCAAGGTTTATGCAATGTCCATCGAAAACATCAAGCTGGAATTTATCCAGGAACATAATATTTATGAGTGTGAGCCATGTCTACTTCCCGGTACGTAAATTATCTCTAACACAATATATGTACATGTACATGTCTGTAGATTTCCCCCTTGATATCCTTTGTGTTACACAATATATGATTTTATGAGATTTTTTTAAAATGTTTTTCTAATGTGGTGGATCAGCTGTCCTGTTTATCTAACTTGAAAGAGTTGATGTGAAATTGGAGATATATTATTGAATTTGGTAATGTAACATTGAAAATAAATTATGTGTTAGAATTTAGACCAAAAACATCTGGTAATGTAACATTGAATATAAATTATGTGTTAGAATTTAGACCAAAAACAACATCAATATGTGCAACTTGTGCATGTTTATAAATCATTGTTGTGCTTATTTATTTATCAATCGATACAAAAAAAAAGTTAGATTTGCAATTCGGTTGCAGAAGGATTTTGAAGATAGCCCGTTTAATCTTCAATGTTACTGATGTAGAACATGAGATTCAAATATAGGGGTGCATATTTGTAACTTGTTTAATTGAATTTTTTTGTCACATAAATATATCTATATACAGGTTTAGGCAAGGGAGAAGAGTATTGCCATTATTTTACGACGAGAATTCTAAGATTTTCCAAAGGAAATAGATTCCATCGGGGCACAAGGGACGAGAAAGGTTACTGGAGAATCACAAGCAAGATTAGTAGAGACTATAAAGAAGGGAAGAAGAACACTCTTGTTTACTACTTGAAAGAAAAATCGGAAAAGGGCAAGGGTCGAAAGACTAGCTGGATTATGCATGAATATGTACTTGGGGAAAGTTCCAGCTCCAAATCAACCGATAAGGTATTTTTTTTTAAATTTCTTTTTCAAAATTAGTTATAATTCTGGAATGGCTAGTAAGGATTCCCTATATTGGAAAATTTTTAATTCATAAAAATTACATGATGTAAGGGTTGAAAATATCAAACTGTATATTAGGGTTCACATTCAAATTATAAAAAAGTAAAAGGTCAAAAAATACTTTTACAATATAATTTTAAGCAGTGTTCTAAAACTCGGTTTAGACGGACGCCTAGGCGTTCTCAAAGTCAAAACGAGGCGAGAAGCTCAAAATCGGCCTAAAAGCGGGTTGGGCGAGTCAAACTTGCAATGTAGTCAACTTTTTTTTTTTTGCCTATCAACTTTTATTCTTTTAGTTATTTCTTTGATATTTTGTCATGACTAAAATCTATAATCAATCATCCATTTTCAAATCAGCTCATCTCCTCAATTGACAATCGACGGTGATAACTAAAAATTTCAAAGTGCCAACAATGGGCAATCATTTCTTTAGCTTTAGTTATATGATTCTCTATTCATTTATTTGTTATACATGCTATAGTAACAATTAATCTTCTTAAACATGTTAATTTTTTATTTTCACTTATATACCTTGTACTTTGTGTGTAATAATATTATATAAAAATACGAATACTAACTTACAATTTTTATACACAAAAAAAATATTTAAAAAATAAATATATAGACCAAGTTGAAAAACACCTAGAAAAATGAGTAATCCCCGAGTAATCGCCCTAGGCGCTAGACTCTTCCTCCGCCGAGTTGGTCCGTCCACCTAGTTTTACGACACTGATTTTAAGCCTTTTTTTCTATTGAAATGGCACAGTAGGCAAGAATGTTGGACGCTTATCATGTGGCTCGTCTGTTGTATGTCAAGTCATAATGTAGGCAATTGTGTACTCGCACAATTTATAATGGAAAAAGGAAAAATGAGGTCTGATGTCAGAGGTTTCCTGTAAACGTGTAGGTGAATGACGTGGTGCTATGTAGAATTTATGAAAGAAATCCTGGAGAGGTCATTCCGGAAAGAGAATCAACCAGTTATGATTCAAATAAAGATAGCCGAGATGTAGCAAGCAGCTCGAAGAGGAAGCTTGATGAAACATCTACCACTGAGGTTGATGAATCAAGCAGCAGCCATGGCAATTGCCAACTGAATAAGGTCCATAACCTATCAGATTTGGATATGGAGCAAGGAGAAGACGAACCAGATCATCATAATAGATCGAGCAAGAGAAGCAAAGTTAACGTGACAACGAAGGAAGCTGAAGATACATGAATATAGGATCCATGTTGATCGATTTTTTTTTTTTATGTTTTTAGTTGTAGAGAAATAGTTATAGAGAGTAATTTTTACATGTTATAGTGTGTTTCGAAATTAGATATACATCATACCTACATTTTATTTACATTATTAAGAAATAGTCATCGAGAGGTAATTTTTTTACAGTTTTATTAATTCACTTTTCATAGTAAGAAAGACTTATTGTAGAAATTTTGAGTTTTTTTTTTTTTTTTGAGTAATGGTTGAAGTCTCGTGCATTATTATTATTATTATTTTTTGGCTGCACATTGGAAACTTATGGCCCTAGAGGGTGTTTGTGGAGTTTTTAAATTAAGATGTGAGTAGTATACAGACCAAGGACGGAGGGAGAGGGGGAAACAGGAGGAGCGATGACACGTTATGGATTAATAAAAAATTATATTTTGTTAAATCAGTATGTGTAGATTTGTTTTTGTTTTTATTTTTTGTTTTATTTTTAATTTTTTGAGTGAGTGGTGACACTAATATTACTATGCATACAAGTACATAATATTAAATAATTAACTAAGGATTGGTTCGCACATGAATCACATTAATATCATAATAATGGACTAAAAATCTAACCTATAATGGAAAAATATTTTGCACCATTAGTCCAAACCATTTGAATTATAATCTCATAAATGGGATA
>JAUMHB010024025.1:0-24780 GCA_032359685.1 Pittosporum tobira
AATTATTTTTTCTTAAAGAATGAAAATCAAACGCACAACATAAGAGAAAAAAGAAAAATGAGCAAGGACCGAGTGCATACAAACTTTGAAGTGAAGCAAAACACCCTAAATAAACACAATTACATCTAATTAGTTGTCACCACTAAACCTTTCTAGAAAATAAAAAATCACATTATCCTTGTTATAAGAAGAAACATCACATTCCTCCATCCAAACAGTTTAGTTTGAAATAAAACACCCTCAAAATTTAAGATTGATACATTTAAAATGCCCACGATTCTACTGTTTCGTCAACTTCAAGAAACATTTAAGAGTTCTCTTGCCTCCATGACCACCTTCAAGTATACGCGCATGCCTTTCCCTATAAACTAAAATTAACATAATATTAAAGAGGACTACCACGTCTAACTGAATAAAAGTTAAGGACTAACTTGAGTGCAAAGTTTACCGTATGGGACTTGGATTAGCGCAATACCTCCAGACAGTATAAAAAATCCGGCTGGAATTTTCAGCTAAAGTACAGCTTTTCGTGTACGTTTTCCTACTCCATTCACTTCATTACTGGCTGCTTATCAAGTTAATCACGCAAAATATTAAACACTGATAATGTAGCATATATTTGAAAATGTAAAGCATGGACTAAGATTATAAAAAGGTGCCCAACATAGCAGTGTCAATGTAAATAAAAGTTGTTAAACCAAAAGAAAAGTAGAAGTAATTTCAGTCCTGCTTTCAAGTCCTGCTTTCTAGTATTACTGGAAGTAGTATAAATCACATTACTCCTCCTGTCCCTTTGTTCATATAAAGAGTACGACTTGACAATTAAAAAGAGTACCACAAAAAGGGTAGTACCAAAATTACTTGTGGTGAGTGGTGACATCGTTCTTTCTGCAATATACTACTCCAAATAGCCAAATACTATATGGTTTTGGTTCCTACAAGGGGCAGAACAGATCCATAATCCCTACTTACAGAAGTACAAAAAGAATGGCTCAAAAGCACAACAGTGATATCGTCGCAAATACACAATTGAAGGACAACAATTAACCATGAGAGTTATGCAAACCAGACAAAATCTATATGTTTCAAAATCAAACCAAAAATCTGTATCTGAAACCAAACGAAGAGCATATATATTTCCCAAGCCGCAGAAAATTGAACACAATATGATTCCCAACCAAAATAGGAAAAAAAAAACAAACTATATACTTCCCAAATCGATATAGCAGCATATATATTTCTCAAGTCAAACTACAAATCTTATATATAACTTTCCCAAATCAAATGGAAACCTAATAATTTTCCATATGTCAAACAAATGGAAAGTGAGCTAAGACTTCGGGTTTATTAGAAGTGATAATATGTTGCGAGAGAAGTAAAAGGCGTTGACGTTGGAAGTCGTACTGATTGATCCAGCAAAGATAGAGGTGATGTCGCCATTGAAGGAGTGGATCAGTTTTAAAGAGCCAACGTCGCCATCGGAGAAGAATGCATCTATTTAAGATAAAAGCATGTAAGTTAGTAATTTTAAACAGAAAATAAATGCTCTTCTTGGACCGCTGAATTGGACTTACATAGTGCTTCTTTGAATGTAGGCTTCCTCCTAGATCTCCCTTGATGAAATGTCTTGTGAATGCCTAAAAATAAATGTAAGAAAACTATTTAATATTCTACTGAGTGAAGAATGATCTTGATTCCACGATTGCAAAATACATACTCAAGCAAAGAAAATCCTTGTAAAGTTAAATGTAGGCATCATTATCACTGTCATATAAAAAATTACACCTCTCCTGATCTGAACAATTCAGTTTTAAAATGAAACAATCTGAAAATTTAAGACTTACAATTAAATTGCATCCTGTCACAAAATTAAAGAGTTCCATCTTGGTAGATTCTATTATGACCTTGAAGTCTATCCATATACCTTACCCTGCAATCAAAAACTAAGAATAACATTTCCGTTTCAAATTTATAATCTAATTCTACCAACATTAAAGTAGTGGACCACAACTCATATAATTTCAACAGACTAAAGAAGGAAATGGATACCGTTGACCCAAAGGTTGTCATCATACCAATGACAGTGTAAATCATATAATTCTCTTTTCTCCTTCTGTTCCACATAAATAGCACAACTTAACTATTCCTTGTCACAGTAGCACCAAAAAATGACTCAAAATCACTACAACAATTATATGGTTGAACGACAACAGTTAACGTTAAGAATTATGCAACTCAGGCAACACCTCAACCAAAGTAAATTTAAAACTGTATGATTCCGAAATTGAACAAAAACAGTATATAGTTATATACTTCCCAAATCTAACCTAAATGCTATACTTTTCAAATCAGAGGAAAAACAACATATTATTTTCCCAAATCAAATGAAAATCTAAAAATTTCAAATATATTAGAAAAATGGAAAGAGAACCAAGGGGGTTGGTGTTTATTTGAAGTGATAATATAGATCGAGAAAAAGAAGTATAGATCCTTAGAATCAAAGCTTACAAGAAAGCAACCAATGGGGTTCATACTGATTGATTCAGTAGATATAGAGGCGATGCCACCATCCAAGGAGCGGAGCAGTAGAACTTACAAAGGGAAGGAGAGAAGTGAGAAGAGGGGGAACAGATCAGAGATACAAGAAGACTTCCTCAAATGCTATGATTTCCATCATTGCCCCGTCCCCAGAATTTCACACGTAAAGACAGTACAAACAGCCAAATCAATAGTACTTTGGAAAGTAAATACCAAATTTGTGTTGCTTCTCACTGATTTTTTGAAGTGACTATTAATGAATTTTTGTTCATTGATGCAACCATAAACTAACTTATTTGTGCAGGCAATAGATGTTGTAACATTTGCATCTAGGAAAGCCAAAACGCTCATGTATATGTCGTCCCGTGTGGCAATGAAGGAATTAGATTCTGAATTGATAGTTGACAGCCATCTCGGGACGAGCAATGATGGAAATCATTACCTTTGAGGAAGTCTTCTTGTATCTCCGATCTCTTGGGTGATTCCTCCAATTGCATCTCTTCATATTCAGATTGCTTGATTCCTTGCCGTCTGACATTTGATTTACTTTTTCTGAAAACCCAAGGTGAGAGAAAGGAGAATCATTCTTTCATTAACTGGAAATTCGTTACAGCAAAAATTAGGGCAACAACGACTATCTCTAGCAACCAAACAAACGAAACTGTGCACACTAAAACTTTCTAGCCTTTTATGTTGTCCAAAGCTCAAAATTGAGAAATAAATACTGTCAATAATAGCAGTAACGTGGTTTCATGCATAAACTAGTAAAAATCAGAAGCTACGGTTTTAAAAGAGCAAAATCATGCTATGAACTATGAATCTGTCCTCAACAAAAATCCAACAAACATTATTGAACAAACAATGTCTAATATAGAACAACAAAATCAAGCTAGGGTTTTCACAACTCAAAAGTACCCAATCCAAGTTAGGCTTTGGAGAATATAAAATTACACAATCACTTCACAATGAATCTAACAAACACAAGTAAATAATGCACAATCTACTCATAGAGCACAGCAAAATACAGCTAGGGCAGATTTACTTTTTATGAAAACCCTAGGAGAGAGAAAGGATAATCATTCTTTCATTAACTGGAAATTGGTTACATGAAAGTGAGGTCAACACTGACTTATCTCTAGCAACTTTCTTCCTTATCCAAAAACCCAAACAAAGGAAACTATGTACACTACAACTTTCCAGATTTTCAAATACCATCAAAAATAGCAGTAAGTGGTTTCATGCATAAATTAGTAAAAATCAGAAGCTAGGGTTTTAAAAGAGCAAAATCATACTATGAATTATTAATCTGACCTCAAAATAAATCGAACAACAAAATCCAGCCAGGTTTTTCAAAGCTCAAGAGCACGCTATCTAAATTAAATTACGATTTGTACAACATAAAATTACACAATCACTTCACAATGAATCCAACAAAAACGATTATTAAGTAATGCATAATCCGCTCATAGAGCACAGCAAATTAGTGTTAGGGTTTTTAACAGAGAAATAGAATGACATCTAAAGGTAGGATTCTGAAAATATAGAGCGAGTACTTACATGGCTAATTGGTTAGTACGGCTGGTGCACGCGGTGAGTTCGTCGATCGGGCGGAGCTCCAGCAGCTGAGAAGGTGGAGCTTTCTCTCTTCAAATAAAAGGACTCTAGAAAATGCTATGTTTGGGAAATAGCAATTGCTAGATGAAGAGGGCAAGCAAAGGACCGAACGGTGGATGAGACAAAAAGTTCTAGATAAACGGAGAAAAATGACTTCTTAGTCATTGTACTCATACCCGATTTTCATATTGGTCACTGCACTGAAAAATCAAATGACGACATCAATTTACTCTCGCACATTTTCATATTAATCACTCTACCGAAAAAACTTGTAATTCCATCCACTTCCGTCAAAAATTGATGACGTGGCTAACAGATTTTAATTATGTGTCATATATATAACATTGCAATGTGCCACGTAATTTAATCAGATTAAACTTTATTTATTTATATGACACGTAATTACAAACTTTTAACAGAAAACTTCTTATGTGGAATGTTTAAAAAAAATTATAAACAAAACAAATACAAACATAATAAAAAGGAAAAAAAAAGACTTCTTATTTCCAAATCCATCTTCAATTCTTCCTTGTTCATCTAGGTTATTTCCAGATCTTCAACACTATCAAGCTTATGCATGTTCAATTTGTTTAGCATCGGATCCAATTTTTCGATCGAAGTGAATCAAAATTTTAACTTTACATCCAAATAGACCTCAAAAATTGCATAGCAGGTTACAAAAATATAAACTTTAACATGAAAAGCGCAAAACAAACGTAAAGAAGGTAATCAATAATTATATCAATGATTTACCCGATCGGAAGATAAACTAGATCTGATGATTCTGCAATTGATCGTCTTTAGGATGAATTGTGAAAGTGTATTGTTTGGTTGAAATTACGGCTTCGAATGCGCACCAAACTTGCGTGAAAGAGAATATAGGTAGAGAGAACGGGTGTAGCTTCCAAAAGATGATAAAGTTGAAAACGTGGGTAATGCTCATGTATGGCGAGTTTGCAGAATATGTATCTATCGTATGCTTTTTTTACTGGGCACCAGGAGGTACCTTAAGGTGCACTGGGTGCAGCCCATTATCTCTGTGGTCTGGACAAGGCGGCGACAGTGAGTATAGAGAGACGGAGTGGTGGCGGCCGGCGACGTTGAGGAGAGACCGTGAGGGAGAGGATCGGCTCATCTTCTTCACCTGTTCTGGCCTTCTGGGTAGATTTGATTTTTTTTTCCTATTTCTTTTAACTTTTCAGATTATATAATTAAATAAAAATATTTTTTAATTAATTATTATTTAATACATATTTTATAAGACATATATATATATAATATTTTTTGATTTTTTTGACTTATGAATTTTTTCTATTTTTTAAAAATAATTTTTTATTAAAATAAACATTATTTTTTATTTTGCCTCTTTAATTTCATGAAAGTGTCGGAGGACTTACAAAGCAACTACACATTATTTCCTAATAATAATAAAAATTAATTTAATAACACATCAATTAATTATGTTAATTCAATTAATTTTTTAAAAGAAATTATGAGTTTTTTTTAGTATAATGATTAATATAAAAATATATAATATATAATAACGTCTTTATTCAATTTTTTAAAATTAAATATGAGTATAGTGATTAAAAAAAAATTAAATAAACGTGTAACATGGACTCTTTATTGGACCGAAGTAATGACCAGGCCAGGTGCAAAGGCTATTTAAGCCCCCAAAAATAAAATTTTAATTATATAGTATTTTTTTATTTTTTTATGTTTTTCTACAGTATAAATACTTCATGTTTAGTTAATAGTGGGCATACAATGATTATGTTTGTCATAATTTATTGATATAAATTATTCCTTATTTCATAAAAAAATAGATTTTATTGGAATATTAAGCACAATTTACCTGTAATATTTTATAAGTGGTATGCAATGCTTTAATGATTATTATTTTATCTATATCCACTTAAATATATAAATAGTTATAAATTGATGCATATGAAATTATATTTATTATTATATATATTATGTGACTCTCTAATATCCAATAATTAAATTATAAATTTTGGTAATTGATTTTAAAAAATATAAATTTACATAATACTTAGCCTGAGTTACATATCTAATGTATCTATATTTGAGTTAACTTGGTAAATAAATAAATAAACGTTTGACTTATACCAACAAATTTAGTGTTTGTAAATTTATATAATATATTGATTTATGGATTAAGCTTACAGCCAATTTGATATAAATTTTAAATTTAAAACTTTCAAAATTTAGTCAATTTGGTAATTGAACCGAGTTGATTCCATAAATTAACCAAGACTCAATAAATAAAGCAAATGGTAATATTTGTCTATTTATATATTATATTGATTATGAATTACCAACTTAATTGATAAATATTATTTTACATTTAAATTATCCACTGTCTATGGCAAATGATTAAATTTACTCTTAAATTATTTTTAATATTATTTTGTAAAAAAATAAATTATTTTGTAAAAAATATGTTGAACAGTTTTGTCCTCGTATTAAATAAATTAACTTAAATTTAGTTGCTAAATAAGTTATAAACTACTTTTGAAAAAATTGCAAGAGACAGGTCAACAACCTACTAGTTCTATCCCATAATCTTGAAACACGTATCAACGGTTGTAGAATTCGAATTTTAAACCGTACATAAAATGTATTAGAATATTCTATTTTTAGTTAATTATATCTCCATGATACATTATTATTCATGTTTAAAATATTTTAAATATGTAATATTTTAATACACTTTACATGTGTTTTAAAATTTATATTTCATTAATGTTGAAATATTTTTTAATTTTATAAGAGGAAGAAAGTATTTAAAATGGTGAAAACTTAATAACCAAATTTGGCTCTCCTCTATTACAGATTCTCTCCAATTTCACCTAATAGACTAGTGTTTAGATTTATTTATCTTTATTCATAATAATTCAAATGTGTTGACATATAACCAATCAATAGAGATTAAGTTTACAAAAAGTTAGAATTATTAAAAGTATTTTTACCATTAAATATTGATATGAGTTTTCAACAATTGAAAATTACACAAAAATATATTCATTAAACGGCAAAAAAAAGTATCCAATTATTTTCATATTTGGAATAATAATACAGCTCAATATTATAAATTAAATTATTAATATTAATTTTAATAGTACTATTAAAAATATTTTTTTATAATACATAAGAGATAATTAAAAAAATAGAAATGAGCCAAATAGTTAATAACATGTATGTGGCACTTGTGCTTATATACCACGTATCAAAGGAAAAAAAGAACCTCCAATGTTAAAGAGCGATTTCTCTATAGATGTGCAATTAGAAGTTGGGGGCTGCGGATTGTAGGTAGAACTATTTCTTGGTCCAACATTTTGTGCTCCGAAGACTGCCAACCTATATCGAAAGTTATGTGCGACGACTTTTAATAATGTATAAAAACTATATTATAATATTTTTATTAAAAGTTCATTTGAATATATACTTTATTATATTTTAGCTATATGTTGAAACTTGTTTTTAGTGTATAAATTCACCTAAATTTTAAATTTGAGGTGTCAAAATTAATATTATAAATTACATAAGTATTATCAAGTATAAATTTTAGAATTTTAACATACTTATATTATATTTTAAAATATAAAATTTTATAAATTTAAAATATCATAATTTCAATTTAATTTAATAGAACTCACAATTATCACTAATTTTGAGAAATAGTAGACCCTGGATTCAAATTCAAACATACTGCCGACTAGGTGAGTCACTTTAACAATTTTTTTGACCAAGATGTTCTATATTTGAGATGTATAAATTTGACGACTTTAGAACTCTAAAATGAAATTTAAAAACTTTCAAGTAAAATTTACTCATCATACTTATGGCCTATTTGATGTCCGGTACCAACAACTGCTATAAATAATGACTAAAAGTGAATACTAAAAATAAGATACCAAACAATGTCCCAGGGATATAATTAATTATAATAATTGATGCACTCATATATAATTTATCAGACATCAATTAATCACTTTTTTAGTATTAATATCAAAGCAAATATCCGGGACACCTCTAAAGAATAATTGGAAAATAAGTCACTCTTCTGTATGCTCGTAAGTAAATGAATAAAGGTGGACAATAATATTTATATCAATCCACCCTCTCAGTTTTTAGCTGCTGAACAACCATATGGCTAATGCATCATTCAATACAAATACTATTCTTCTCCACAAAACGTCGGCACCAAAGGAACTCTCCTAAAACCAAAACTTCGGGTTCAGCATTTCACCTGCACTTTCAGAGAAAGAGGAGCAATAAGATTAAGCGAGCATAAAGAACACCATTATTAAAATAGATCAACCGGCGTTTGTACTTCATACATGAGTTAATGGATGCAAGTTTTATTTTTTATCTTGTGAAAAATTTCATCAAACACAAAAATATTTCCCCAACCAGGACCTGAAATCCTCGTCCTCCTCCCACCTAGTAATCTGAACTTAGCGAAAATTGCCCCTTCACGAAAAGCCTAGGGCCATGTTTAACAGACTAAAACTGTCAGGGGATATGAAAGAAGCAAAGCCTGAAGGATGAAGATCTAAAATTCCAGTTCAAGCATGAATTATTAGATCCAAAAAGAATGATATTAGCGTAATGCATGCCCAAAGTTTTTAGAGCGCACCTCCACATGAGAATAAGATTGAAGTAATCAGCTTAAAGTTGCTTCACGCAGCTTCACGTATCTTTGGGTTTGGAGAACCAATAATATTGGCAGGTGCCTTCAGATGACTTTTGGCACTTCCACCAGATTGACCAGCCGAATTCCTGGTATTAGTTGTCTCAGTAGCTATCATGGACCTCTTGATCTGCCAGAAGAAGATAACATAAACCGTTGATTAAGTAAACAATCAATACCTTCTTTGAACTTAATTTCTCAAACATCACCATGTCCAAGCATAATGAGTCAAAATTTGTTATGATGTATGTCTCCAAAAATTAAAATAAATATACAAATAGTACTGTAACAAAAACTGTAATGACCATACCGCAGCAAGTCGCTCTCTATGGATATCACTAGCAGACTGCAAAACAAAATCATACAGCTAGTCACAGGAAAGGATTAAGGTGTTTGAAAAGTTCTTCTGTTGAAGGGATCACGTGCCTATATCAAAAATTAATAAAATAAAATAAAATATAGCAGCCGCTCCATATTCTTACTGGTTTTCTGTAGCTCCTAATCTCATCTCCACTAAATCCAGGAAGAGTCATATTCCAGTTTCTTTCTGAACAACACCATTAGAGGAAAATTAAAACCCGATGCTAGATTATTAGGTAAATACACCCAACTAACTCTGCAAACTAACCAAGATGTAGAAGAATATCCTTTGCTTCCAATGTAGTTGATTTTCGATGCTTGGCCAAAGAGCAACCAAACGTTGTTATCTGTTCCGAGTAATGATTATTTGAAGAAAAAAAGAGCAAAGATAATGAACAAAATATTAGAGAAGGTCAACATAAAACACATAGAGAACAGAAAAGGAAAATCTAGATGGCAGTAGAAATCAGCCAAAAATTGAAAATCACTGCTTATGAAGCGAAAAATAAACATAGTGAAAAAAAAATGTAATAACTGTAGGCCTATTAGTTAGTTGTAGACATCCCTTTTACTCGCCAACATATTAGAGAGGTTGTTTCATGACTTGAACCTACCAGTATGCTAAAAAAATTATGAATAATGTCCTTTTATCAAGTAATGTAAGCTGTTTGATATTCCTTCAAGACTAATGCTTCATTCAATATTCCAAATGAAGCAGGGGTGAGACATCTTCAGTCAATCACCATGAATTTGGGCACGACCAGGGGGGCACCATGTTTAGATAGGATTTTGCATTTAAAATTACGGCAAAGCAATACTACTACTTAAAATGATCTAGCAAGGAATCAGTATTATTAATCCCATGAAGTTTGTATTCTCAAGCTCAAGCACAACTCCAAACACTGATAATTGAGCTATTACGAATGTAACCCCCAAATAATGGACAACCAGAAATTTAAAAAATATTTAGCAAACTCCACTAAGCAATGCATGATCAAGGATGCAGAAACATATTAATCATTATGATTTCATTAACTCACCGAATCCACAAATTCATCCGCAATATCCACAAGTATGTCTTCTACTTCAGGATCCAATGTTTCGGATGGATCTATCTGTTAAACAGACATGTATATGTGAAAAGGAATTTTGTATACATTATTTTGGTACATGAATTTAACAAGAGAATAAAGACTGACAAAATCACCTGGGTTACTAGCTCTTGGATGCTTCTCTTGCTTAGAATTCTACTACAAGATTCACTAGGCTCTTGAGTAGCTGCTGTACTAGGGGGGAGCGTCTGGGTGGAACTAGGTTGTATCATTGCTTGAGATGAAGTTTTCTGGCTTCCTGCTCCCTGAGCTCTTGTTGTCTGCTGTTGTTGGGCTATAGACTGTTGGACCCTTGAAGGAGGAAATTGTTGACCATAATGCTCCTGTGGCTGATGTGAGGGTGCCCCCTGCGATTGTTGACCAGACGATGTTTGCTGTTGCTGCTGAGGATTCGTCATGGGATGATGATGATGTGGCTGAGAGATATGGGATCTCTGCTGCATCGATTGTGGATTCAATTGTGGTGGTCTATATGATGGGGGAGGTAGAGGAGGCTTCCCTTGCGATCCAGAAGGCAGCCAAGGCTGATTATGAGGTTGTGAACTCTGTGATGTATTGTGCAATGACGGACCAGAAGTTCCAAGTGATGGGCCTCTTAACAGGCTATGGCCTTGAAAATTCTGCACAAAGTAACAGACACTTCTTGCAAGTAATTGATATGGTTTAAAAAATAAAAAAAGAAAATTTGCATTTCAGAACTCAGAACAGACTTGGATAGCTGGGGACTGGTTACTTGGACTATTCTGTAGTCTAAGAGATGACTGGGCAGGCCTCTGTTGATGCTGTGCAGGAATCCCACCTGGCCGCATTGGCGAACTCGAACCAAGCGATCCCATCATTCCCATCCCCTGGATTCCTTGCCCAGGTTGTCTCACCTTCACATTCCAAAAACAGGAATTATCAGAGAATATTAACAAACAAACTACCCATGTGAACTCAATGTATATTTATCCAACACAGTTCATCTGTTTCTTCACATTCCACGCGTTCCAAAATTAGAAATTGTTATTCCTTTTTCAGTCAGCTCCACAATTATAGATATATTTCTACTTTTAGACAATAAGGTAACACGAAGTTCCCAATGCCATTACTATATTTACGAGATTGAGTACTATGCTATCATTCCATTACTACTACACTCTAACTAATGTTAGCGATATGTTATAAGTCATCGTCTTCGTCTTAGGATGTTATCCCTAATTTACAAATAACAGCTACTAGCAAATAACATATTATAATGCAAAAATAAAAATCTATAGAAACTAATTTCATCATAATACACAAATGTGAGGGAAAAACAGACAAACATAAAACACTACCTGTGAAGTGATTGAATTGGGGCTAGAATCGGATATAGGAACAGAATTGCGAGTGGACGCAGCAAATTGCTGTCCAAAAGGAGGAGGCGGGACTGGGGAAAAGGTGGGGGGCGGGGTAGCAGGAACTCCAATGGCCATTCCACCCCTTTGTGGTGTCGGTAGGGATGAAATTGATGGCGGAGCAGAGGACGAAAAGGGCGGCACAGGCGGAGGGGGAGGGGAAGAAGAAAAGTGGGTAAAATGGGAATGTAGTTGTTGTTGGGCCCAGGATGGTCTGTTAAAAGGTGGTCTTGATTGGCAATTTTGAATCTGTTGCGATTGTGAAGTTGGAGGTTGAGGGTTAGGAATAGGGTTAGGGTTTGGGAAAGAAGGGAGTGGTGGTAGTGTTGATAAAGGAGCGGTTGGAGATGGCTGTGGAAGCGATGATGATGGCTGCGCCGATGGTGGTGGTGGAGATTGTGGTGGTTGCGGGTCGGGTGGCTGTGGAGTAGATGTATCGGGCGTTGAAGGTGTTTGGTCCATTGTGTCAGTGCGACAAGTACAGTTTGGGATGTGGGTTGCAATTATGAATCGACAGTACTCGTTAGTCGGTGGATTTATTTGATGAAAAAAAGATTTAACGTCTCACGTCTACTATGGTTTTTGATTTTATATTATATGTATATATATAAATTAAGTTATTGAATTTTTTGAATAAATTTCAAAATTTTAAATTATTTATTATTCACTAAAAATCTAAGATTTATAATAATAAATTAAAATTCTCAACTCAATTAATTATTATTTAAGAGTTAATTGGTATTCCCTTATTTAAAAATTAATCTACTCAGTAAAGTTTTATTCAATAATGCTCATCTTGAAATTGCTAAAGCGTTAGATTAGGAATTCTGTCCATACTGTGTGCCAGTTGCCCTGCTATAGATTCGTAAGTGTTATTCGTAATAATTCAAAGTCAATTAAGGATTAGTGTCAGTTTTTCTTTAATTTTAGTGAATTATTTTATTTTTTTTCCCCCAAAGGTAAATAAAACTCCATGCCTATTTAGTACTCTTTACATCCCGAAAATGATGAGTAAAATGGATAAAATACGCAAATTATAATAGAGTATATTTTTTTAACAAAATTAATTTTATAAATATATTTTATCATAATAGAGAGAGAAAAATAGAATTTTGATGTGACATAAAATGAGAATAAAAAAATAATTATAAATTAAAAGTAGTAGATTAAGTCATTCTTTTTTTTACTATAAAAATAATATCTAAACTCATTTTTTTATGACACAATAAGTATCTAGTTATTTATGTCTTGCTTTTGAGTTTTGAGTTTTAACAACCAAGCTCCAACTCCAGCCATTGACTTTAATATCTTTGGTCAATGTCATTCTTTTTGTGAGGTCAATATTACTATTAGTCAATTCTAAGTAACATGTTTTTGCTATTTTATTTTCAGGTCATACTAATTAATTCTTCAAATGTGACTTAACAAATCAAAATAAAGTACCACTCTTCCATAGAAAATAATTACATTTTTCAAAATGAATATTTAATTAAAGTCAAAGTTAGACCTATTATTTGTCGTATTATTATTTTTTTTATAAAAAAAAAAAAAAACTCAGTGAAGAGTTCTTTATTCCTAATATGTGGTCACTATTACCGAGAGCAATCGTACGAAAAGGGATTTGAAAAAAGAAACCCTGGTTTTGTAATTCAATATTATTTGAAAAGAAAAATTAAGTAGTGTGAAGATCCGAGGCACCGGCCACTGGCAATACTGTGGTGCTAATTACTCACTTATTGCAGAAGAACGCCGGAAATTTTGAGAATTTTTCACCCGATACACAATATCCTTTGAATCTATCAAGCCCGCCAAAACTTGGTGCCTCCAGCCAAACATCTATTTATGTATAGAAAATCAAATAAATATTGCTATCAAGGACCCCTCATTTATTTAATGAAATAAAAGAGTAGTAGGATTTTGAAAAACAAAAGATTTAAAAAAAAAAAAAAAAGCATTATGAAACAACAAGTCTTACTTGTCCATGTCAATGTGTCCGCAATCATATCATACTCTTTTTATATTAACAGAATGAAAATCGAATAAGTTTCTTGGTGAATCATTCGCAAAATCTCTGACGTATGAATTCGAGTAGCTTACTCTCGAAACATAAATGACGGATTCGTGTTCTACACCGTAAAATGGTAAACCATATATAAGGAATTGGCCTAGTTTAATTCAATCGTTCAAACCGCTATTTACGCGAATACATGGCATATTTTCATTCTACTTGTTAATATATTTGAGTTAAATAACAAGATATATTTTTTTTAAATAACATATTTATGG
The DNA here is from genome assembly GCA_032359685.1 of Pittosporum tobira. NCBI lineage: Eukaryota > Viridiplantae > Streptophyta > Magnoliopsida > Apiales > Pittosporaceae > Pittosporum > Pittosporum tobira. The sequence goes on from JAUMHB010024025.1 coordinate 14,007, forward strand.
GTGAAAATAGGTATTCCCTTTTCATATTCAAGTTCTCCAAAATTGAGCCAAGCAAAATGGAGCGGGGCTAAAATATGTGAATTTATACGTGTCATAATATAAAATATATTGTATCATATAACAATCAAAATATAAGAGTTTGTTATGCCCATTAGTAAATACTCCGTATTTCATAGTAGCCTCATTATATCGTAATAACAAGTAAGAGCACAAACTAAAATATTATGGAGCTATATAGATAGTTATTAAATTGTTAGTACCACATAAAAACATTTCTCGTAGAGTAGCTTTTAAAATGAAAAAAAAAAACATTGTTATAAGTTATAACCATTAGTGTACATTCAATGTACCCTACGGATGAATAAATACATAGAGTTGAATATAGTAAAATAAGAAATTGAAAGATTCCGTTGAAATTGTTCGTTTAGAAATTTCCTTACAAGCTAATCATATGTTGTTCTCTCCATTGGAACAAGAGAACCGTTACGCTCATTACTAAACTTGTTGAAGAGATGAAATATAATTGAAGTATATTTTTTTTCGATCATCAGAAGAAGAATTAGGTCAAAAATTATGATACATTATGAGAAAATAGGACTTCCATCAAAAAGGGGCAATAGACTTTCATAAAAATTATCCGTTTGTCACGACCTCTTCGATATTTACAGCTAGTTACGTTGTATAAATAATTTTTACAAACACAAAAATAGAAGAAAAGAAAGTGTGCGTATAATTTTTTTCGTTAAATATTTATGTTAATTTCGCATTTCCTAGTTTGTTTGTTTGTTTGTTTTTTCCATAATCCAAAAACAAATTAAAGAGTAAATAATTTTGATGACTGGGTATTTTTTCAGCTTGTTGTGGTGTAATAATTGCGGTGAAACCTCGGAAACTCTTGTAATAGTGATGAAATGTGGCTTTGCTTGCGTGATGAACACTGGTAATAACGATTAGAATATCATTAAGCTATGTTAAATAAGAAATAAATTATTATTATTATTATTATTTTGCCAAACGAAAGGATTAGTATAGATGTTACCTTTCCATCGCAGAAGCTAAAGAGAGTTCATGATTTGACTTTATTAAGGATTTGGAATCGAGAAATGATTGTTTTCACATCATGATAATGTAATGCCGCAAATAAAATATGATTAAAAGGCACATGTATATATTGAAAATAAATAAATAAATAAGAAAGAAAGAAAGAAAAAAAAAAGATTGACATGTACGTGTATGGTTACAAACCTTAGATGTAGAATTTGTCATGTCTCCATTGACATGCATACAAAGTAAGAGAATAACACAAACCAGTAGTTTCATAATTTCTAATCAAGATCTGAGCCGTACAAAATTAGAATAATTAGATTGAAGACAAATTGAAATGGAAGATTGTAATAATCTGTTTATGTTAGTAATACATTGTTAATATAATCCTTACAACACTTATTTTATAAATTAATTTTTAATATCCTTTTATTTTAGCTTACATGAATTTATTCTATAATAGTCAATCCAATTACGAAAATCTTGAAGTGTTTAAAAAATATTATTATTTGCAAAAATAATTTTAACAATTCTCAAACAATTTGAGGTTACCTTGAATTTTAAAAGTTTCAAAATTAATATTCAAAAATTAACAATACTCTTATATTTTGAAACGAATTTAGTACTATAAAGTGGGAGGAGGAAGTTCTCATGTAATGAAGTGGAACAAACAGTAAAAAGTAAATTATTTATAAGTAAAAAAATAAATGAGAGCTAGTTTTAAAAATAAATTTAAAATAGTAAAAAGTAAAAAAGATCTAATCAAAAAACTGGAGAAAAAAAAAAGGAGGTAAGGTGAGGTGAAAAATTATAGGTTAAGGTTCCCATAATCTTCGATGAGTTTTTAATTCAGTGATTAAAATTGAAGTTCTAGGATCTCTTATTCATATGGAAAGGATTCAATTTCGACTCTCTCATACTAAGTGTATATAATTATTTTTTCTCTTATTTAATAAGTGAAACCACCACTCTCTCGAACCCATAATCATAATTTGCTTTTATTTTCTTATTATACATCTTAAGAGTAAAAAACATATAAGATTGACCTCATATAATTTATATGATATTACTCTAAATATGTTATATTTTAAGCATTTAATGAATAATGTAACCGTACGAATGTTAAGAACATTCAAAAAAAATAGAATGCAAAATTTTGTATTTAATTTAAAGTTGTGGAGCACCATTATTTTAATATTATAAAATAAGTTAAAAATAATTAAATAAAAGCATCTAAACTATATTTATTTGACATCGTTATAATAACAGTGTTTCACAACTCTAAATTGAATAAAAAAATGTTGTATTATAATATTTTTGCATACGTTTAACATCTGTATATTTAAATTATTCAATAAAGAATTAAAATACGTTATATTTGAAATAATTTATATAAAATATATTAGATCAAACTTATATGCATTTTACTCATATCTTAAATATATTTTTATTTATTTTACAAGAAGTTGGTATTAGACTAATAACCATCCGTTTGTCTTTTTTCTTTCAATATCGTTTTCCAATTGATGGAGACTAATAGTAAGATCCGTTGAGGAGAGAGTCCGGCCTCAATAATAATTGAAGTGTTTTATCTTTTTATTTTTCTTAAGAAGAAAAGAAAAAGAGAAAAGCATAACCAATTTTGTAACCAACCAATACACCTATGACTTAGCAGTAGAGATATTCAAATGGATTGTACCCTATTGTAGTGTTTGGATTGGGTTTGTCCTTATCAAAGTCTGCTTAAGACTTGAATCGATATAACTCAGGTTGGTATTTCTTAAATTTGTAAGTTCGTATTAATTTTTAAAATTAGACAAAAATTCAAATAAAAGATTGAATTGGATCAATTTAATTTTAAGACCAATCACAGAAAGACCGGTCCTAAAAACATTTGCCTTGAGCTTGATTTTTAGTTGCAAAAAAGCATGGGGCTATTATTATTTTTCTATAAATAATTAAATATAACTAATTATATAAATAATTAAATATATGTGAATTTATGTATATATATGTTTTAATAATTAAATTATTTAACAAGCATTATGAACTCTGGAGATTATAAAAAATAATAATTCAAATTTGAAAAAAAACCAAAAAAAATGTTAAAAAAGTAATTTAAACCCGGCATCGAGAGAGAAAAAGCCTGAGTCTAGTCCATGAAAAAAAAAAAAAAAAACAATTATGACATGCCTAATCCAAACTCTGGTAGGCCGAACTAAATGTGCAATCTTCTCTCACTGCCCAACTTCATTATTGAGTGCAATTTTGGTAGTAGCTTTGAGAGTTTATAACATTCAAACGTTATAAAATATTATATTTTATAGATTGTGATACATTAAATTTAAATTTAAAAAATTTTGTTTGCAATTTAAATATAACTTTAATAAAAATTTAAAATTATATTTAAACTGCAAACCACAATTTGAAAATGACTACCAAATAATAATCGCTTAAACCACCGCACATCATTCTCCGGTGTCTCCTTTTCTCCCTTTCATTCCATTTATAGGCTTCCCAGTCAAATATATCTTGCGTTTTGGCTGACATTCTTTAAGAAAAAAAAAAAATTGAAATAAAATTTTGTATTGAAATTAAATGATAATTAAAATAAAATATATTGTTAATCTTAAAATTTTAGTTAAAACTAAAGAGAATGAGATAATGAGAAATTAATGATTATTCCTCTCGGAATGAGTGAATTTAATTTTTACCTTTTATTCCCTAATTTTTAACTTAAATTATATGGCTAACCAATCATTTCATTGAAACCACCACTTATTTTCAATGTAAACTTTTATTCAATTCATCTTTCACAATGAATGGGAATCAAATACAAGAATACTATATTTTTTTAGAAAGAAAAAAGAATAGTTTTAAGTTTCAAAGAGAAATTTGTTGGAAAATAATGAATATTAAAGTATAATGTTATTTTAAAATTATTTTGCAATAATTAAAAAATAATACTTAAGTAAACAGATATGACTATATAATTATGACTGTTAATTAAACTGAAATATTTAGTTATAATGAATGATTATTTTATTTTATTTTTTAAGAAATAAATAATAGTATAAGATTCTGTCGGTAAAATACATAAGGACAACAATACAACTTTTTCACAAACAGAAAGTAAAAAAAGATTGATCCTCCATTTTGGCTTGGTCCAGCGGTCCAGCCTGTTGCACCATTGATATCTCCCTATCATTCTTCTATTCATTCATTTACTATTACTGTTGTTGTTTTTAGTATTATTAAATTCGTTTCCGTATTGTACCATTTGCTGGTCTTATCTCTCATTTTCTTTCGCTGATTTCTCTTTCCCATCGCCTCCCTTCTTCGATCTCTCTCGTCTCCATAGATTTAACAAAAAATATCTTCGCACGAGACCTGTCTATCTTTGTAGTGTAATTCAATTGAATATCGTCTTTCTGTAGACAAACATGGCAGAAGAACATGGATTTCAGGCACCTGAAGGCCACCGCCTATGCGCCAACAACTGCGGCTTTTTCGGTAGCCCAGCCACCCAAGATTTCTGCTCCAAATGCTACAGAGACATATCCATGAAAGCTGAGCAAGAAAAACCCGCAAAAGCTGCCGTTGAAAATTCTTTATTTCCTCCGGCGGCTGCTCCGGTGGTACTGCCTTCATCTTCGGCCTTGTCTTCACAGCAAACGTCTGAGGATGGACCGGAGGCTGCGGTGGCTGAGCCGTCGAAGCTGATTAGGCCGAACAAGTGCTCGGCTTGCCGGAAGCGGGTCGGGTTGATAGGTTTTACGTGTAAGTGCGGAATTACGTTTTGTGGGTCCCACAGGTACCCGGAACAGCACGGTTGCACGTTTGATTTCATGGCGGCTGGGAGAGAGGCAATCGCGAGGGAAAATCCTTTGGTCAAAGGTGTGAAATTGCAGAAGATTTGAATTTGTCTTCACCGTTGGATTTAAAGTTTCACGACCGTCTGTTGATGAAGAAGGGACACGTGGTTGCTGATACTTGTGTTTTCTAATTTTTATTTATTTATTTATTTATTTTTTATTTTCTTGAGTAATTTATGTGGCCTTGCTCGTAGCTACTGTATGTTTTATAGATGGTTTTTCTTTTAACGGTGTTGAAAATTTGAATATATTCCCCCTTTGCTGTCCTTTTCTTTCTTAGAAAATACTCCACCCGTCTTATATTAAATATAACAGTTTAATTTTTTATTAAATTTAAAAAATATGTTAATTATTAATAAATTATTTAAATTATTATTTTTTATAATTTAAATGATAAATTATTAGTTAAAATTGTGAAATATAGTATTAATATTATAATTTTAAATAATAAAATAATGATTGAAGTGGTAAATTATAATATTAGAATAATAAATAAAATGGTTGATCATATTTTATAAAATAAAAATAAAATATGTATTTTATAATTTTAAATTTAATAAAAAAAATTATAATTATTATAAAACGAGTAAAAAAAATATTTTATTTATTTTGAGACGTTGCAACATTTAAGTTTAAACAGCTACGATCTCAAGAATTCCTTGATCTGGGCACGGAGTGCTTGTCATTAAAGAATTGTTGAATGTTAAAATATTAGATTTTTTTATTTTTTATTTTTAAATTAAGTAAGATATTAAAATGTGATTAGTTAACATTTGATAATATATAAACAAATTATATTATTATAATTAGACAAATATAATATTCTATATTATAATATTCGTATCTAATTTTAAATAGTTTAATTTTATGCTCGGCACGAGGTGAAAGCAAGGAGGACCTTATTAGGATTTTCTGGACCTTATTAGGTTTATGTCGTTCTAACAGTTCCCCACCAAAAAAAAGAAAAAAAATACACTAGGTTTGTTGTTTTATTTGACACAATTTATTTTAGAATAAATTATAATTTATTATTAATTTAAATAATTTATAAATTGAAAATTTTATTATATTTAATTTATATTTTTAAATGAATAAAAATAAACACTTTTAAAATAATTTATTTTAAAAAATAATTATAGTCAATTCCAAACATGACCTATGTCACTAAGTTGGTGTACTTTTCATTTTTAATTTTTTTTTTTAATGAGATGGTACAATGATTTTACCAAATATGCATAAGATTATATCCGACAAATGGATGGATTTTGATAAACATAAATAAATTTGGATATATTTAGATTTAGATTAAAATGAATTGAATTTTACATCGTTGATAAATTGATAGATATATACGAATAAGGATGGATATGGATAACTACTATCAACCTTAAATTTTATAAATTATTTTTTGTATGTTTATCGAAAATATATTAATATATCATATGTTGGGAAGTTCTCGACGTCACAAATTTAATGGTGTAAAAAATTATAATTTCGATTGAATTTAAATATTGAAAATGTAAAAAGAAGAAAAAAATAAAAATAAAATAACGTATAGAAAAATGTCACATGACAATAATTTGTTGCATGATTAATACGATGAATACTCATTTTGCTAAGTTCATATTCGTTTGATTACAAAATTCACAACTACACATATAGATTACATGTATTCAACTATACATATAGCTAAACATATAGTTATATACTCCATTTGTCCAAATAATGAGCTCGTGTACTATTTTCATTGTCCTAAAAATAATGACTTAATATACCACTTTTAGTTTATAATTACTTTCTTATCTTCACTTTATATCAAATTAAATCTCTTTTTTCTATCTCTGTCATTATAAAATACACTTACAATAATAATTTTGTCAAAAAAAAAAAACTCTCCTAAAAAGTTAATTTCATTAATTTACGTATTTTTCACATTTTGCTCATCCTTTTTGGGATGGAGGGAGTATATGTTAATTGGTTCAATCACTAACCATCCAATTAAATCCATCTAATTTATAAAATCATTTAACTCAATCAATTTATGAATCTCTCTAAATAATTATAATCTATATCTATTTAATATTTGATGATTTTAGATATTCGTTTAATTATCATTCATTTTGTCATGTCTACACAAGATCATTAAGTATTGAAGACCATAGTTCAACTATCACGTGAGCCAATTAATTAAATCTCAAAATAATGGGCAAAAAATCCTCTAATAAGGGGTAATATGATTCTACATAGCCAATAATTAAACTTGAGACTTCTAAAAAGTGAGGGATCTCATAACTTCAATTTTAACTATTGGATTATGACCTCATTAACTTGTTTTTGGTGTTGAGACCATAAGTTGTCAATTTTTTTCAAATCAAATAAATAGAATGGTCTATTATTTTAAAATTTGAACACCATAAAATGTCTCTTCATCTGGTTACTAAGAATTTTATGGTTTTAAAAATTGAAACAGCTATATATTAATTTTAAAGTTAATCGATTTGTCCTCAAGATTTGTATGCAAATACACTTATGATGGAGAGGCAGTAACCCTCATTTATTCCGCGCATAAAATGTTACTATCCATTTTACTTTTTTAGGATTATTTAAATTGTATAATAAATTTATGTTAATAGATATTTATACTTCGACAATTTTCATATACATTTCACAAATAATATTTTAAATGACATTTTCAAAGCAACTGCTTACATATACAACAATAATTACAGAGACCAAAGGCTCGTCTGGTAGAAGCTTAAGCCACTAAAACACCTGAAATCAAAAACTATTGAAACTGAGTTTACAGTTGAAGTTCAGTTTAAAAAGTTAAAATATTGTTTGGTTGCTATTAACTTAAACTAGATTGTTATTTGATAGAAATGACACAAATTACCAAAAAGGACATGAATTCATTTCTCTAAAATATTTATATTTATATATAATATTAATATTTTTTTTCCTATCAAAATAAATTAAATTTATTTAATCATAAATGATATAATAATTTGTTGAATAAAAATTAATACAATGTCTGAAATGTAATTTTGTTAGGTAATAATAATAATAATATTATTATTATTATAGGTAATTTTATAAAATTAGTAATTATTAAAAAATATAATAAAACTAACAATAAATATAATTAGTAATTATCTTTCATTGTGATTTTTAACTGAATAATAAAAATTAAGTAGGCACTGTCCAACTTATGATAGTAAGGGCATATATGGAAAATGGGAAGAAAAATGACCTGCGGTAACAAAAGTCTGAGGTCGGGATTTATGGTATCAACGAAGATAAAATGTATGGGCCCACTGAAGTTCAGATCATGCGTTCGCTTACCAAACATGCACCAAGTCCCAGCCCGCCCTGTCCTACTTTCTGGGCTTCCACCACGTGATTTGTACGTAATTACTAATTAGTACTTCATTCGTCTAATTTTTATTTTTTTATTTTTTCTATTATTCGTATTTATTTTATTAAAAATAGTAGATATATTTTTTAAATGCAATATTCATTACTCCACTCCACTCAACTATTTATTTTTATTTAATTTCTCTTTATACCCGCTATCTTTATAAATGATTAAGTATATTCGAAATAATTTTATCTTTTCTTAAACAAATGTGCACTTTTTAATTAAAATAATATAAATTAAACAAAATGAGTAGTATTTTTTTTAGACTTTTTAGTCACGTAAAAAAGTTTTACAAACTTTGGAATGCGTAGTATGGCATGTGGATCACACAGTCACATTCACTGGCTGTTAATGATCCGTTTTGTTAATTGATGTTGTGTTTGATTCTAATTTTTAGTAAAAAAAATTCACTGATGTTGTGTTTGATTTTAATTTTTACTAAAAAGAAATAATAAAATAATATATATATATTTCTTATAATTTTTATTACATTTTCTTACATCAAAAATAGAAATCAGTGAAACATGAAATGAGAAGAAATTAACAAGCTAGTGGCATATTCAAGGAATGTGCTCAATTAAGGGATATGCTAATCTTGCGGGGTGATTCTGAATGTGACTAAAATTTTATGTGCTGTACCATATGCCATAAAATTAATTAATCTGGTCATTAAGTGTGTTAAAAAAACAAAAAAAGACTCCTGAAATTATTTTTAAAATAGCTTACGATCCGTGCAAGGAATCAACTAGCATATTCAAGGGATGTGCTCAACGGACCCTGACGGTGATGACTGACGGTGACTCCAAAGATAATTAATTAACAACTCAATCCAGTAGAATGTTTTTTCATCCCCAATAATATGTGTATGCGTGTGTGAATACAACATTCCACATGGGAATAAGCTTCATGATATAGGATTCGTTTGATATAATTTTTTAAATTGTGATTTGCAGTTTAAGTTTAATTTTAAATTTTTGTTAGAGTTGAATTTAAGTTGTAAATTCAATTTTTTGAACTTAGATTTAATTTATCACAATCTACCAAACATAATATTTTACTACATTTGAATGTCATAATCTTTCAACACTGCTATCAAACGAGCACATAAAAAAAAAAAAAATACCTCGCTGAAATGCTCTTCACAAGAACCAATGATTTTATAACATTAAATACTGAACAAATATATCGTAAGCCCATTGGCATCATCAAGAACATATTTATTGAATTATGATTTTTAATTTAAATATGTTTTCAAATTGTGAGAATAATTTTTTATTGGACTTCGTTACGAAGAAAAATCATTGGAAATATGATTTATAAATAAAATTATTTTAAGAATCTAAAATTTAAAGACTTTAGATCTCTTATTATTTTAATTTTGATTAATTTTTAATTTGACCTTAATACTTTAAATTATAAATATAACAATTTAATTATTTATTGATAAAAGGCTAATGCTCAATATGGTCAGATTCTTATTTTGTTGGTATTAAGTTTTTAATGTTTTATTTTTTAATTACTTACATGAGATATAATTTTTATATATTAATAATATAGATTTAGATACTAATATAGAGATATTAATAATATAAATTAGCTGTTGTAAATTATTAAACTCCCTGAGAGAGTTCTATTTTGTGATAACGAAATCTAAAAAAGTCTTAAATTATTAAACTTTGAATTTTTTTGTTCGTTACTGTATTTATATATTAATATAGATATAGATAGATATAGACTAAATTAGGTCATAATGTCATATAATTTGATTAAAATATTAACCTCATTTATGTACTCTCTTCATCCAAAAAATAATAAGTAAAATATGAAAAGTAAGTTAATTAAGGAAATACGTTAATTAAGAAAATTAATTTTTTAAGAGAGAGTATATTTTTTTTGACAAAATTATATTTGTTAGTGTATTTTATAATGATAGAGAGAGAAAAAGAGAATTTTGATAAGATATAAAATAAAAATTAAAAAATAATTATAAACTAAAAGTGATAAATTAAATTATTTAAAAAAAAACATAAACTTATTATTTTGTGGATAGAGAGTATTTTTTTTTTCTGTTGATTATGCAATTCACCATTTCAAACACGTGCTTGAGAATTTACAAGTGATATTTAGGCCTTGTTTGGTTCAAGTGATTATAGTTTTTTAAAAGTTATAATCACTTTAGAGTTCTGTTTGTTTCAATTTATTTAATAAATTAGCTTTTAATTGTATAAGTTGCTAAAACACATAATAATAACTTCTAAAAAGTTAAACTTCATAAACTTATTGAATAATCACTTATTCAAAAACTACACTAAACGGAACTAACTACTTATTCAATAATTTGATTATCTATAATATGTTTTCAAATAAACTGTACCAAACCACCTGTTAATTCCAAGCAAATTTCCAAAACACAAATATAGCCGCATGCCACAGAAAA
>JAUMHB010024036.1:0-24780 GCA_032359685.1 Pittosporum tobira
GAAGGAAAAGTGAAGGCCATCTTAAATGGTATGCAGTTTGACAAGTTATCGGTGGAGGGAAGTGACTGCTTCCATGATGGGTGTTCACGAGCCAAACCTTCGCAACCAAGCTCTAGCTTAGCTAGTTTAAATTTTGGCTGGAGCTCCAAAACTAGCTTAGCTTAACGAGATGAGTTCGAGCTCGGATGTTAAAAACTCTATTACCTTTGTCCGTCCAGGCTCGATAACATTAGATATAAAATTGTTCGCATAATAAGCACAGGCTCATCTTGTTAAAAGCCCATTTAAGCATGCCTATTTTTGGTTAAACAAGCCGAATTCGAGCTTGACTAGGCTCGTTTACACCTCTAGAATGACGGGGATAAGGATTCTAGTTCAGATTATTTCTCAGTGGCCTTTTATAAGCAGTGTTGAAGTTTGATAATTTTTCCATGTATGTGTGTGATGATGTGATGGCTTTCCTACATGATATTCATTCTCATAGCAAGGTTTACTGCAGTTTGAATACCAATTTTATTGCATTGATTCCTAAAGTGAGTGGAGCAGGGAATATTGGAGAGTTTTGGCCAATAATTTTGGTGAGTAGTTTCTATAAAATTCTCTCGAAGGTGCTAGCTAGTATGTTGAAACAAGTGGATGGTCTAGTTTTTGAGATGCAGAATATTTTTATCGGAATGGAGGGTGACAAATTTTGGATGCATCATTTGTGGATTCTGATATATGGAGAAAAGACTTCGTTATGGAGTTCCAACTGTTATGCGTAAGCAAGAGGCTCAAGAGGCTTACGATTGGAGATGTTAAACAAGTTAAGTTTTCACGAACAAGGTGTTGCTATTTTGAGGTTTACCGGAGATCTTATTGGAAGGCCCCATGAGAATCAAACAACTAATCACCACAAATCTACTCAATATACCATGGATTTTAGAAGTTTTCGTCGTAATGAGCATAAGGAGATAGATAGGTAGATGGGTATGATTTTCAAAATTCTCAATAATATAAAATTAATAAATATATTAAAATATATATACAGCATAATTTTAAGATAAAAATATATGATGCTTCAATATATATATATATATATATATATATAAGTTAAAGGTGTCATGAATTAGTGCAACCTATGGACTAGATGTGTCCTTTATATATAGATTGGATCTGCCTCTTCATTAATGCCTTTTCAAAGAGGTGTTGAAAACTTATAAAAAGGTTAAAGATCTCATTCTAATATAAATCCAAGAATTCATATGTTTTGTGAATGGATTCACTCTCACTCTAATAATATTTCTTGGCCTAGAAATATTATTAGTTTTTTTCTTTTATTTCTCGATATGATTTTGATTAAATACTAAATGTGAACTTAGTCTTTAAGGAGGATTAAATTCTAGTGTTTATTTTATCTTGTGAAAAAATTTGTTGTTATAATTTTGTGCAGTCTATGAGCGGCGAATATTGTCTTAAGAAAATAGTGGCTATCATTCAATTTGAGTGGATATTACTTTATAGCACTATTGTGCAAGTAATAAAGTGGGATAACAACAGTTGTACCAACAAGGTATATTTATCTAGTGAGGATGAACTACATCAAGGCATTGTGGACATTTATGAGGATTTAGTGTCTAAGGATGAATAATGGAGACGAAGTGTTGATGGTTTAGATTTTGAGAGACGAAGTGTTGATGGTTTAGATTTTGAATCTATCTTGGAGCTTGATCAAAGGTAGCTAGTGAATGGCCATTTTTCGAAAAAGAAATTTTGGAGGCTATTACATCAACCTTTTTCTTACGTGATCGACCTCTTCTTGGTAAATGGATCTGGAGGTTTGCAACAGAGTTAGAATGATCATATATGGAAGACAGTTGCGGTCTGTAGATTTTTTAGAGGAGTGGGGAGGTTGGTACTAGGAAATATTTTATTTTATATTTGTGTTTGTATCTAATAGATAACATGCAACCAATTTTACACACGCAAACAAACACAAAAGGAGTGAAGGTAAGGCATATTAAGTACCTAGATATGATTTTACACAATATGAAAAAATGACTCTAAGGTTCATGTTCATTTAAGTAACTAGATGTCTTTGATTGCTTAAAAATTAGAATATTTTTCAAGTGTCTAGAATAGAATCAACCGCTATCATATTTTTAAATTTATGAAAGTCGGAAAATTTTGAGTTACAAAAAATAATCCACTTCCTTGGACTGAATTTTGATATACCCTTTATTAGCAAAAATTATAAAATCAATAATTTTCAATATATAACAAATTTTCAAATATGCATTGTATTATATATTTTAATTAGCATTATTTAAGAAAGATTCTCTTAGCTATTAATTGTAAGAATAAAATTAATATACATACATACATGCGTACATAAATAAATAATAAATACACACACACACACACAACATTTATCTAAATATTTGTTTTTATACTTTAAATATAAAATGTTTATTCTATAAAAGTGGATACGAAATAAACTCTATGTGCAGTTAAAGTCTACCTTAACATATGATTGACTATATAACGAGTTTGAAAATAAAAGGAAAAGACAAATCATGAATTATAAAATTAATTTTATAAAAGCTTTCATGTTTCAAACATACAATTTATTTTGACTGTATAAAATCTAGAGCAAATATACAATATAATTGTATATAACATGTACAGAGAAAAGAACAAAGCAAAATAAGATACAATCAAGCTTCCACATACCTCGAAATGAAAATCTTTCCATCACTCCAGCAATGGAACGGCGAAGGTTGTCATTTGGATGGACCAACAATGCCCTCACCGGTGATTCAGCTTGCTGCGCCATATCAGAAGTTGTAAAATATATAGGATCTTAGTTGGTATATAAATAGAGATAAATAAAGCAAGCAAAACTGACTACATACATATATAAGGATAGAAAGGAATTAATGAGTCATAATCAACTATTGGATGGGGCCCATACATCAAATAAAAAAAGGTGGTTGATGGGATGTTTTGGTCATAACTACGGTTGACTATGGATATTCTCATATGAATAAATAAATATTTATGTGTGTGTGAGTGTGTAAATATTTGTGTGTGTGTGTGAAGGTGTAAACCACTATAATTAGTGTCGACTCAAAATTCAAGTTAGCAGTATGGAAAATTGAGATAGTAGTTCTAAGTTACTCTTGCTTATTTGTTTAATTGACCAATATATACAAACATCATTATTAGTTCAATTATTTTTGGGACATGCATTTTTCTTTCATATTGAATGTGTAATTTAATAAATTTATTATACAGATGAAAAGCAATTAATTATCATGCTTATCACTACTATAAAACTAGTAAATATTCATCCTATAATAAAGGGTCAAGTTGTACTCTAGACGTTGCGTCTAGGTTAGAAGTTTAAGGTCGAGACAAGTGTCACCGTTGAAAATGATTATAGGAAAAATATTGCATTTGTTTAGTAGCAGAGTTGCACATCGAAGACAAAAATGCCATAGATATTCAACATTTTGCATTCGTATACAACTCTCACCCATACGAATGCGCAATGATGTAATCAAGTTTATTATTTATAAATAAGCTAACTTTTTTGTAATTAATGGTTTAGTTCTTGTCTTTGTTAATGTCACCATCCATTTAAATAGCCCAGCCTCCTTCCAAAATTTCTAACAAGAAATATTTAGTATGAAATTCAAAGTGAAAGATCGCATGCTATGTCTTAGTAAAATTCAAAGTGAGTTATCTATTAGGTGGCTAAAAGTATACATTACCACAGCCAAATTTTCTACCAGCCTTAGGGTCTTCACGGCAGCACTAGGGAATTATGGCAAGGAGACTCTATCTCGCCTTATCTATTCCTACTTGTTATGGAAGCATTTTCCTGTATATTGCAATATAAAGTTGAAAGATCAAGTTTTAGTTATAACTGGAGGTGTGGTAGCCAGAAAATCACTCATGTTTCATTTGTCGATGATCTCTTTCTAATTTCTTGTGCTGATGACAATTCAATACAGGTGGTAAAAGAAGATTAGGATGAATTTGGTAACGTGTCTGGACTTAAGCCAAACATGCAAAATAGTAATGTATTTTTCTAGAGTAGATGCAGAGGAAAGAGCACATCTTTTATATGTGATGGGTATGGTAGAGGGTGAGCTTCTAGTAAGGTATTTGGGGTTTTTGTTAAATACTACTTGTCTTAAGCCTACTGATTGTAAGAGTTTAGCAGAAGAGATCACAGATTGAATATCACATTGGACTGCTGATTGTAAGAGTTTAGTGGAACAGATCATAGATCGGATATCAAAAATCTTTCGTCTCTTTAAATGTTGTGTACTTTACTTTCCTGTTATTGTTCGTATCTATTATTATTTTGTGTTATTCATATATTCTTTTATTGTTGTTTGTTGAGGTTGATTTTGCCAAACTTGATGTTGCCGGAAACCTGACACGAAAACAAAAACTATATTGTAAGGCTGACGACCATAGCCATAGGGCAAAACCTTCAATTTAAGAATAATGTTAGGGTATTGGGAGATAAAAGGCAATCAACTTGTATGGTGGTGTTTAGGGTTTAGAGAATTGGGTCTCTACGTTGTAATGAGATATGTATTTACAGTGGAACGTTGTAACTCTAATAGGATTTCTGGCCTCTCATTAAGGAGGTGCAGAGCTGGGCTATGGTTTACATCATTAATATCCCCTTCTTTTAGGGACATATGCTAAATCTAATTAATCTATGTATGTTTGTAGAATTCTAGGCCTCCCCGCATTTATAGGCTTTTAACCCTCATAATTAATTTAAGAGAATCATATTACCCCAATTAAATTTATTACGATAAATACAAAACCATTTTTTAACACTATCCAAATAGGCTTCCCAATTTAGTTTGACTAGATTGAGTGCCATACAAAAAATATTAGGCATACTTTGCGAAAATCATTTGCACTCTCTAATATCTTTATGATCATCTCGATGAATAAGTTTACCTAATGAGTTGGAGCTTTCTTGGATAGTGATTGATTGCTTGAAGTTTGAATGGTGGCTGCTCCACAACCATCTTTGAAATGAATATAGTAGCCATTTCTTGATAATTGATTATGGTGTTTCTTAAATATGATGGGTTAATCATACAATTGTATCCATCAAAATGATCCACAAACAACAAGAGATTAGCGAGATTTTCTCAAAAACATCTTTTCCTTCTTGATTTAAAGTAGTACAAATGAAATCCATCTCTCTTCGACCTTCATCTTTGATTTCCATAACCATTTCTTCAAAGGAAAAATTTGAAGTCTTCCACGAGCCAATGATTTATCCACAACTTCTCTTAAATCTCTTCCACTTTAATTATCTAATTGGTTAAATGACTATTAAGTTGATTTTTTAATTCATTATTTTCATCAATTTTAATGATAGAGGAATACTTGAAATTGATCACATTATTACAATGAATAGGGGAAATTAAGTTTACAAGACCAAAAAGATTGAAAAAACTCAAAAGAAGAAAAAGACTAAACGGGGTTAAAATAGGTTTTAGAAATCCTTGCCACAATCAATATGCTTGTGAATGTTTTCGGATAGGATGACTTGTTCTCGATAGGACCAACAACATTAAAGATGAATCTTGCAGAATCAAAATCTTCATTAGAGCACTCTTATCAAAAACATACATATGAATATTCATGGTATCATCAATGACAAGGAGGTAATTGATATTAAAAAAAATTCATTGACATCCATGGGATTCTCAATGAGAAAGGCTCGTGTTGAAACAAAGGAACTATGGCATCATGTTCTTCTTGATGAACATCTTCTAAGAGAATATGAAA
Source organism: Pittosporum tobira (assembly GCA_032359685.1). Classification (NCBI taxonomy): domain Eukaryota; kingdom Viridiplantae; phylum Streptophyta; class Magnoliopsida; order Apiales; family Pittosporaceae; genus Pittosporum; species Pittosporum tobira. The sequence goes on from JAUMHB010024036.1 coordinate 5,815, forward strand.
GAAGTCTCTCAATTTTTGGTGACTCCCTTTGCAAGTCGCTCAACAAAGCTAAAGTCATATTTTTTAGCTTTGCAAGTGGCTCAGCCATGTTCTGACCTTTGACCAAGTCCAAACCTTGTTTTCGACTAGGCACACATCGGCGGGAGCAGGTTCACCTGAAACACGGGCAACACAGGGGGTTTGTTCCCTCGTTCCCCTCTCTGATGCTTAAGTTAGTTTAGATTAAGGTGGTAATCTAAATATTAAGTAGGAGAGGGTGAGGTTTACCTGTGAGTTTTGAGAGATTTTGTATTTTGGTAGAGTTTAGGCTCTTTTTTGCGTTGAGAGATGATTCCCTCATTTGTGTAAATGAGGCGGTATTTGTAGACTTTTGCCTTAACTCGTGGCCCGATAAAGTAGGCATGGTGCGCCTATTTTGATTTGATAGCAGGTATGGCGCACTTCCTTTCAGTTGACAGGATTGCAGATGTTTGGCGGCCGATTGGACTTCGCTTGGGAACTTATTTTATAGCCTTTGAGTCGTTGGACCCGAACCAGGCAGAGTCAGGCCCAATCGATGGGGTGGATTAGGCCCGTTATCTGGGAAGGCCCGAGCCCAAGGCGTATAGTTTGAAAGTTCCTGACGGCAATGGTCCAACCGGATTGAGGCAGATGCAAGACCCTTTATAGGCCGATTGGCCGAGCTTGATCCTTTGGGTGCCGAGAGCCGAGCTCGATCCTTGTTTGGGCAAAGCGGGTCGCCAATCCTTGAGGATAGCCGACCGCATGAGCTGCCACATGGGATGCCACGTTACCCTAATTAGGGCTAAGGTGAAAACCATAACCCTAATTTGGGGTGATCTCCATCAATGCCCTCCAGTCGGGCTCTGAGTCCGATCATCCCCAAAATATCTAAGGTGAAAGAATTCCATAAGTTTGCAAAGGGCCAAGACCAAAGTCGTTCGGATAACCCTCCCATGTCATATGTCATTTGAATTTTTGCCTGCGTGTGCACGTCTTTTAGGATATTTAATGAGACGTCGCTTTGCACGTGTTTTGATGCCATTAATTATTGCATAATAATTGCTCTTTTAGAAGGCGTGTAAATACGGTTGTCATTTGATAGCCATTAGATTACCAAGGGGGAGCCCCAACCCTCAGGTTGGGGCGTCTATAAAAGGGGGTTGAGTGCCCCCCATTCTCACTTTGCCTTCTTTGCAATCTACAGTGTTTTCGCCGGAGAAGTCTTATGTCGCTGGAAACTTCAAATTTTCGTCAAGTTTTTGTCAAGTAAGTCTTTTCCCTTTCGTCTTCTTTAGTTTTAACCTCCTTTAGATCTTCATTAGATGGCCCAAGATAAGACCTTTGAGGCAGTAAACGTCATTGAGGAAGAGGAGGCGACGGTTATAGAACCCGCCACCATGGATATCGCTAGTTCTCGGTTATCTGGAACGGCAGAACCCAGCGGTAGGGTAATGGTTCCATCGAGGGACTTGCCTGGGGACAAAGCGAGTCCGAATGAAGTGGACGGCAGGGAGGTCAACTCGGAGAGTAACTTCGGAGATGAAGTTGAGGATCTTGGAGGGGAGGCAAAGTATAGAGACTGAGTCCGCCTCCCAGACTGTAATATGTATAGTATGTTGACTCGTCGTCAATTGGAGGCGATCATTAAGGAATACTAGATCCTGGAGGAATACGAGGTTAGGCTCCCGAATGGGTGGAGTACATGCATAGTAGGTCGGAGGGGATCTGGGTAGGCATTACTGAACACCATCTGAGGAGGGGGCTTAGGTTGCCACTCCACCCTTTTATTAATGACCTTCTATCCTTGTTGGGGGTTGGAGTTAGCCAGCAGACCCCTAACTCGTATGGTCAAATCACGGGCTTCCTAGCCTGGTGCCACTGCATGGGTATAAAAGCCCAAGCGGATTACTTCTGGTATACCTTCTCGGTCGCCAGGTCGGAGGCCTCCCTTTGGTCGATTAACAAGAAACCGAGGAGGCCGAAATGGATCACCCCGTCATCAAAACACAAGAAATGGAAGTCAAAGTGGTTCTTCATCACAGGAGCCGATTTTATGATGTTACCCAAGTGGGGAAGGTCGTGTAAGGCGGTGTACCGCTCGTCGATGCAATTGGTCGGGAAGGCACTGGAAGAATACAACTTGTTCGCTGGCACGGGCAAGGCAGGGAGCCCTTGGTCGTACACCGTGACCAAGGACAACACTTGGCTGATAGAGCATGATCAGTACTTTTTATATCTATATTTTCTTGTGATTATTCTCATGATTTAATATTAAAATACATGGATTGGGCTTATATATCCTTGTTTTGACTAACATATTATCAATCCCAGGGATTAGATTATGTCTATGGTTATTGGGCTAGTATTGCAGAGAATTGGGCTTGAAGAGGCCTATTTCGGAGAAAAATTCAAGTTTGACCTAATCCCGGAAGGACAAGGATTGTCAGAACCGAAACAGGAAGCAAAAACCAACATCCATGGGAGTTTACGGTCAAGATTACGGTTGTAATCTTGACTTTAATGATGGTTTACGGCTGTATGGTGGCTTGTAAGGTGGCCCGTGAGATTTTACGCGATTTCAGTTGACTTTTCTGAGAAGTTTTGACTTACGCGATTTTGGGCTTTTCTAAAGAGTTGGACATAGACTGAAAGACAGCAAACCTAATTTGAGTCAACTTGTGATTAGTCCCATGATTGAAAGCTATATAAACCTCCTCCTAGCTCTAAAAAATACATTTTTCATACAATATACGATTGAGAGAAGATCAAGAGCTCAAGAAGGTGGGAGACCGGAAGGTCTACCACACGAAGACATTTACCCGACTTCTTATAAGTTTTTCTATCTTTTCTATTATATTTTGTAGAATAGTCATGTTCTAATTTTCTTTATGCTAAGACTAGATGGATCCTACTCATGAGTAATTAAAGTTATTATTTTTATCATACTTTTTATGGATCTGCTTGTTGTGAGATATTTCTTATGAGTTTAATGTTTCTAAATAATTAGCTACTATTTAGACGATCTTTTGTCATATAATTGAAGGACCGGGAGGTGAAGATTAATGAGTGCAAATTGAGACATAACCATATGTTAAACTTTGCTAGAGATAGTTTAAAGTGACTTGTGCGGTTTCAGTAGTAATTATACTTAGGTTAATGAATTCGAAAATTTCCAAAGAACTTAACGCTCTTTAAATTATTTAAATCTCGTTTGGAGACTGAAGGACTGGTAAGTTGAATTAGGGATGTTACACCTAGAGATAGGGTATCTATCTAAAATTGAAAAATTATACTGTCACAACAGATAAATTCTATAACTTGCATGATAAATCGATTGGCTTTGATTATGAATGGATAGGTGAAATCGAAATCTTAGCATTCTTTCTTATTTTATTTAAAACACTAATTTAGATTTGTTTAGTAATTAGTTTAGTAGTTTAATTATATAAAAATTAAATCTTTACTCATTGGTTAGATTAGTGAAGAATTATCTAAGTGGTATATAGTTGGTAAATTAAAATTCCTTGTGAGATCGATAACTTTTTATACTATAACTTGACTGGTGTACACTTGCACTTTTCACCGACCAGAGCATGGATGTAGGTTTAGGATTCTCTTTGTTTTTGCTTCAATATTTTGTCTTTCTGGCCGATTTGGTTCTGACTATCTTCATTTTTTGCAGGTGTCAACGAAGAGGTGTTTGCTTTAGCCAAGAAGAAGGCGATGGAGAAGTCCAACCAGGTGACCTCGGGGCAAACCTTGTTTCTGGCTGGTAGTGGGAAGACCTAGCCATGTTCTTACGGTTTGTTAGGACCAACCTGACCTTTGACCAAGCCCAAACCTTGTTTTTAGCTAGGCACACATCGGCGGGAGCAAGTTCACCTGAAAGACGGGCAACATGGCGGGTTTGTTCCCTCGTTTCCCTCTCCGATACTTAAGTTAGTTGAGATTAAGGTGGTAATCTAATTATTAAGTAGGATGGGGTGGGGTTTATAGGTGAGTTTTGAGAAAGTTTGTATTTTGGCAGAGTTTAGGCTCTTTTTTGCGTTGAGAGCGGAACCCCTCATTTGTGCAAATGAGATGGTATTTGTAGACTTTTTCTTTAACCCGCGACCCGATAAAGTAGGCATGGTGCGCCTGTTTTGAGTTGACAGCAGGTATGGCGCGTTTCCTTTGAGTTGACAGGGCTGCAGATGTTTGACGGCCAATTGGACATCGCCTGGGAACTTTTAGTATGGACTTTGGGCCTCTAGACCCAAACCAGGTAGAATCAGGCCCAATCGATGGGGTGGATTGGGTTTGCTATCTGTGAACGCCCAGGCCCAAGGTGTATAGTTTGAAAGTTTTTGACGGCGATGGTCCGATCGGACTGAGGCGGATGTAAGACCCTTTGGAGGCCGGTTGGCCGAGCTTGATCCTTTGGGTGCCGAGCCTTGAGGATGGCCGACCGCATGAGCTGCCACGTGGGATGTCACGTTGCCTAATTAGGGCTAAGGTGAAAACCCTAACCCTAATTTGGGGCGATCTCCATCACGGTGAATTTGGAATGTTTGAACATGTTAAGGTTTGCCTAGATAAGGCAGTAGGTGATATCCGCAGCCTAGATTAGGATAAAGGGAGATCAGCTCTATCGGAAGACCAAAAGTTAAGAAAGGTTGCTCAAAGAAGAAGTGGGTAATCCTATTAAGGCAGAAATATTCGCTTGTGGCAAAAATCAAGGGCTTCGTGGCTCCGTGAAGGAGCTGGAGATACAAAGTTTTTCCACCTCACGGCTGATGAAAATTTTTGCAATAACCAGTTAAGTAGTGAGGATAAAGTATGCCAAGGCACCGTGGACTTTTATGAGGCTTTACTTTCTGACGATGAGAAATGTAGACCTAGTGTGGATGGTTTAGATTTTGAATCTATCTCAGAGCTTGATCAAAGGTGGCTAGAAAGACCACTTTTTGAAGAAGAAATTTTGGAGTTAATCGATCTCTGCTTGGTAAATGGATCTGGAGGTTTTCAACATAGAGGAATGATTGTCTATGGAAGATGGTTGTAGTCTATTGATTTTGGGGAGGAGTGAGGCGTTTGGTGCACCCATAGCTCAAGGAAGAGATACAAAGTTTGGGTTTGGAGTTTGGATAGTAGGGGAACGGGAGGTGTTTAGAGATTTTATTTCCCTCATAGAGGTAATTAAATGGGAGGAGGATCTGATTTTGGAGTTCATATTGGAGGTAACATTTCCCAATCTGTTAACATTTACTGAGAATAGGGATGTTATGTAGGAGAATGCTAGGTGAGCTCAAATTTCATGGGTTATGACTTCCTACATGCTTGGAGAAGTGTTAGGTTGGCCCGGACTTGCAAGGTATTATGGGTCAAGATTTGCCAGCTTTGTGGTGGACCTTTCGGTAAGAAAGGAATAAAAGTTATTTGAGAACTGCAAAAAGTCGATTTCAAATTTGTATAGGCTTCTTTTATTCCGGTTGGCTTCTGGTATAAGATTTTCTTGGGGTCTTGGAAGAGTTTGGCAGCTTAGTGACCGTAAGGATTATCAGCAGTTATGTTGGAGAGGGTACATCCGCTTCCTAAATTTATACACACACATAAAAGTAAGACATGATTTTGCAGGATGTGACAGGCGAGCAGCGGCATATTTTTAAAAATTCTTAAAAATTAGAAATGGTATAACCTTTCGAGTGTCTAGAACATAATCAACTGCTACCATATTTTCAACATTACAAAAGTCAGAACAACTAAAGCGGCAAAATAAAATAATCATTTATCCTCCAAAATCGACTATCAGACTAGGGTCGCTTAAACGTGGACGGTTAATAATTACTCATGTAAAATCAATTATTTTTACTATAGATCTCATTACTAATTTTGGTTCATCATATTAAAGACAGCTATATAATAATAATTTTATCCGACTTTATAGTTGTAGCATAACTCCACCAAATATAATCCACAATTCCCCGGTATGAATAGTAATTTGATATATGGTAGGTCCTCTAGTACCAAATATTATAAACTCAATAATTTTTAATGCATAATAAATATTCAAAAACATTGTATTAGATATATTATAATTAATAATATTTATAAGAGCTTTACATAAATATTAATTACAAGAATTAAGATATAATGTGTGTGTTTGTGTACTACATGTATTTCAATATCTATTTTTTAAAATTTTATATAAAAAATTATTCTGTAAAAGTAGCTACAAAATAAACTGTGCATGTAGTTAAAAATGATCTTAACATATGACTAACTATATAATGAGTTTGAAAATATAAACAAGAATAGAAAAGTGAAATTATCAATTGTATAAATAATTTTATAGAGGTTTAACATTTCAAACATTCACCTTATTTTTCTTATATAAAAACTAGAGCAAATATAGAATATAATTGTATACAACATCTACAAAGAGAAGAATCAAGCAAAATAAGATATATACGATAAAGCTTCCTCTTACCTCGGAAAGATAAGGATTCCAGCACTCTAGCAATGGACCGGCAGAGATTGATGTTTGGATTCACCAACAACATACTCAACGATGATTCAACTTGTTACGTCATCTCAGAAGTCGTAAAATGTATAGGGTTACGAAAATCGTTAGTTGATAAATAGAGAGAGATAAAGAACAAGAGTTGTTGTAGTAAGGAAAATTGACAACACACATTTATGTAGAGATAGAAGGAGGAATGGTCCATTATTGCTATGGCGCATTCATCCAATAAAAAACGATATTTCGGGATTAACATGATGGGACTATAGATGTGTTGCTTATAATTATAGCTGGCTATGGAGAGAGAGAGAGAGAGAGAGAGAGAGAGAGAGAGAATCCACTAATTATAATACAGACTCGAAATTCGAGTTAGTAGTACAAAGGAGTGAGATAGTAATCCTAATTACTTACTCTATTTGATTGGCGTAATTAATCGACTAATATATATTTACATCAATGATAATTCAATTTTTTCTTTTAACATCTATTTTCCCTTCGTACTGATTACGTAGTTTAATGTTTCTATTATACAAATGAAAATTAAAGCAATTAATTATCATGTTTATCACTATTATGAAAACAATAAAGGTTCATCATATAATTAGGGGTTAGATTGTAGTTTAGACATTGTGGTTAGGTTAGAAGTTTAATAGCAAGACAAGTGTCACTACTTTTGTTGATTATAGGAAAAATATTTTACTCGTTTAGTAGCAGAGTTGCACATCAAAGACATTCAAAATACCATTGATATTCAACATGTCATTCTTATGCAACTCTAATCTATGCATATACAACATTTTCCTATAATTAATGACCAAAAGCTGACATCATATTAAACAATACACAATTATGTCAACTTGTTTATTACTTCATCCGTCCAACTTTTATTACCCTAATTAGAAAATAAATACTTATTTAGAAAAAAATTAAACAAATCAAAAGAAAATTAAGAAAATAAAACTTGGATGGAGGAAGCGTTATAAGTACGCTAACTTCTTGGTAATTAATGGTTTAGTACTTCTTTTTGTTAATGTTTCCATCCATTTAAATAGTTCACATTACCTTTCAAAATGTCCAAGAATAAATATAGTATAAAATCCAAGTGAATGATCATATATCGTACGAATATGCAAAATGGGTTATCGTGTATCTTCACTTATTATCATTCATTTGCAGGGCAAATTGTAGTCGTCTATGTTTATGTTATTTACTTTAGATTTAAATACTATCAACGTATGTAATGCATCATAATCGGGTAGATCAACCTGTTATTATTGAGGGTGATTGTGAAGATAACGCTATTGGGATCCTTCTCTAATAAAATATTTAGTTAAATAAAATGGACAATAATACTTAATATTCTTTTACTAGAATATTAATAATCACTATTAATATTTTTAAAAATCGAAATAGACATCATTCCACATGTCACAATCAATAAAACATGATTATTCACTATTAATAATTATTAATAAGAATCATTATTAATTATATAAGATAGAATATTATAATACCAAACACACATAAATAAGTCAAACGGAAAATTAAGGAATCTAAAAAAACCTCAAAGTTCTCTTCTTTTTTTTTCGATAACAAATCAATATCATACGTCAATCACCATCCTTCAAGATGCATAGTCTTTATATAGGAACATAAGTAACCCTAATTAGCAAATAAAAAAATAAAAAAATTACAAAAATACCACTATAAAATTAAATTAAATTAAAATTTAAAAAAAAAAACACATCTAAACGACCACGAAACGCCGAAAACAGATGTCACCCATGGCAAAGCAATGGCCTTTGCTCAGAAGCCTGTTTCCAAGTGGCCCACCAAATTTGAGCTTCTTCCAAGAGCAACACTTTTGATTTCTACTAGTACTTTGCTCACCTTGTATCATATTATATCATAGATATATATGTATTTTTTTTATGTACATAAAATCTTCTTCCTTTATCCACTTAAAAAATATATTTGCAATTTTCACTAGTACCTAACGTACTAATAGGAGCATATCAATCTTGTAACAAAAGGCTTTTGTTCCATAAGAAAACTAAAGTAGAAAAACAAACTTTCGAGAAGAAAAGTTCAAAATAAAAGCCCTTGCACCAATTGAACACCTTTAAACATAAGGGTCCAGAAGGGTTTACCATCAGCAGGTTAGGCTTCAAAACAGAAGAGTTGAAAATTCACTGCAGGAAAAAATGTATTGTCCATAGTGCAATTATGTTATTCTTGCACATGTTCACTAGTATGATAGGTTGTATAAGTGGAGGATAAAAATTAAAAAAAAAAAAAAAAAAAAGATCAAGATTAACTCAGAATTAACCATATCAGTATATAAACAAGCAAAGATGAAGAACTTCGATGGAACATTCATATACATTCCTTTTATCTAGAGAGAGGATGGGGAGCAACAACAGACTTCCTGCTAAGGAAAAAAAAATCCATGGACCACAAAGGTTTCTCAACATGATCGTCAAGGATTGAAGAATAGCAGCAACACCTGAACCTTTTTGGTTGAAAAAGTTTCAGTAAGAAGCCTAAACTTAGCTCCTTTCGTTTGTGGGATTGTATTATTCTTTTCTGGGACTAGCTTAGTTTATTTGTGGGACTAATTGTGTTCCTTGGTTGAACTAAGTAAATTCTCTTCATGGGTTAGTTGCATTTCTTAATAGGATATATGTTTTCCTTAGTGGGACTATGTCATTTCTTTGTTGAATGAGCTTTACTCCAAGAAGAGGATCATGTATGCATGTTCTTGGTGAACTTGGATGTAAAGGTTGTTGGCGAATCCAATTAAAAACTGAAGGATACATTTAGAGAAGTAATAAATTATTCACACTTTGTTAATAGTGGAAGAGAGGATAGAGAATCAAAAGGCTCTGAACATCTTTAAATCATGTGTGCTTTGACTTCATAAATATTATTGTTCCTTTCTTTTACTATTTTGTATTATTTTATATATTCATGTATTGTTATTTGTTTAGGCTAATTTTCACCACGCTTGATATTGCTGAAACCCTAACCTGAAATTAAGGAACGCATCATTAGCCTAACGACCGTAGCCATACAGGAAACCTTCCAGTGTGAGAATAAGTATGGGGTATTTGGAGACAAAAGAAAATCAACATATGTGGAGGTGTTTAAGGTTTAAAGATCGAGTCAAGCCCCTATCTTAATTTGAGCCTCTCATTAAGGAGATGTAGATACGGGGATTAATATCCCTATTATTTTAGGGACATAGCCTAAATCTAGCTTATCTTGCATAAATTAAGTTCATGTAGAATTTTTGGGTTCCCCGTATTTGTTGGCTTTTAACCCTCATAATTAATTTAAGAGAATTATTTTATCCTGATTATATTTATAAGGATAAATATGTAACCATTCTTTAACACTGTAAATATTATGTTGGAAGCTTGAGGGGTTATTATCCCTTGCATAAAGTTTGAAACTTCATTTGAAAATTGGACTCAACCCTATTATTGAGCCAAGGTTAGAGATCAAACTTTTCAAATTATAGTTTAATCTTTCATTTGATAGTTTATTCAAAATAAGTTTTGAATTGACTATTCTTCCTCCTCCTCAACCTTCTTTGGTTGACTAAAAGGGTCACTGGATAGGTCAACAAGTAATATCAGAGCCTACCTACTATTCATTAAAAGACTACATGGAATTGAAGATGATCCATTATGTCAGCCTCAAGAAAAAGCAATAGTATTGGTGGATATGAAAAACCATCTGATGGAGTCGTCCCAAATTAGGGTTAAGGTTTTCACCTTACCCCTAATCAGGGCAACGTGGCATCCCACGTGGCAATTTATACGATCGGTCACTCTCGAGACTCGGCTACTCGTCTCGACCAAAGAAGGATCGATCCCAGCCCTCAGCCCCCGAAAGGAGCTAGCACCCATCTCTCGAGCCCGGCCCTCGACCCCCGGAAGGAGCTGGCACCCATCTCCCAAGCCCGACCCTCAGCCCCGGAAGGAGCTGGCGCCCATCTCTGTCTGGCCTGACCAACGCAGTCGAGGACTTTCAAACTATGCGCTTTAGGCCCAGGCCTTTCCCAGCTAGCAGACCCAATCCATCCCATCGATTGGGCCTAGCTCAGCCTGGTTCCCAGACCAGCGGCCCAAAGGCCATAAAACAAGTTCCAAGACGGTGTCTAATCAGTTGCCTGACCCCGACATCCCTGTTGATTCAAGTAAGGCGCACCATACCTACTTTATTGGGCTGTGGGTCAAGGTGAATTCTACAAATACTGCCTCATTTGCACAAATGAAGGGAGTCCGCTCTCAACACAAAAAAAGAGTCAAACCTCTGCAAAAATACATACAAAACTTACGGTAAATCTCATCATCTCCATCTTAATACGCAGATTATACCTTAGTCTCACCACTAACTTAAGCATCGGAGAGGGGAACGAGGAAGCAAACCCCTCGTGTTACCCGTGTTTCAAGTGAACCTACTCTTGCCAACGTGTGCCCAGCTGGAAGTGAAGTTTGGACTTAGTCAACGGTTGGGTTGGTCCCAACACCACCTATGTTTAACAAAGATAGGTTTTATCGTTGGAAAATACGAATGAGGATTTATATGATTGTTATTGACAAGGACATGTTTAGTACGCATTATAATAAAGGTTTTGTCCCTATGAAGATAGACATAAGGATTCCAAGAAAATGGTTCTTAAGGAAAAATAAGAGTTAATAAAGGAGGAACATATAATGGTTGATCTTGACTATGGGGCTAAGAACATCATTCGTAGTTCACTTGATTAAGAAATATTTGATACCGTGCTCAGTTACAAGACTACAAAAGATATGTGTGACAGCCTAATTGTGATATATGAAGGAACTACTAAAGCAAGGGATAATGAACTTACAATCCTAAACTTCCAATATGAGAATTTCAAGGCTAAACCTGGTGAGAGAATTACAAGTTTTAATGCTTTGCCAAATAGCTTGAATGAGTATGGTGAAGTTTACCCTTAAAAAAGTCCACAACAAGTTTCTACCTGTCCAAACCAATGAATGGAAGATCAAATAGGTTCTTCTAAGAAATTCCATAGATGTTGGAAAGATGATCCTTCTAGATATATACAAAAATTTGCTTACTCATGAACTTAGAGAATTTGAATATTGAAGAGTCAGTTGTTGAAGACCTGAAGAAATAGAACATTGTCTTCGGTACCCTGGAAAATAAAGAAGAAACAATTAGAGATCAAGTAAGCAAAGTTATTGCTGCTAGCGATAAAAAAGAAAAATTGCTTGGTTGGTCAAAAGAATAAAAAATTATGGTTTCAAGAAAAAATCATCACAACAAATAAAAAGTCATGATTAAGTTATCGTGTTCTTAGTAGTAGACTCCAGCCTTAAATGCACCAATTTATCCCATATTACTCGATGTGGGACTGGAATGTCACATAAAATGTAGAAGATTGTTAGCATTCTTATATTTTGTTTGTTTTGTTTTGAATTCCAAATGATTAAAATGGGTATTTAAAACCTGAGATGATAACAAAAGAAACTTAAGATATTATTTGAATAATATGTTCGTGTGTTAACATATTTCTTCTGCTTCAGAATTTGGCTTAGCCTTCTCATTTCCTTTTTAATTTGCAAAAGAATATTGTCGGGAAGATGTTCTTGTTTTAAAAAGGCATTTGGGAACGAAATCTGAAAATCATACAATGATTGCTTTTGCGAAATTGACAACGTTCCTTTTTGTTAATTCGCTAACGCTATGTGCACAAGCTATGCACTAAAAAATTGTGTACTAAAAGATCCAGCTCGCTATTAAGCTTTTGTTGTTAATTACTTGACCTGATCCATATTAGTCTCATCTAATTCAAATCATAGTGGATGAAAGTTTTTCTCGGGCAACAAGTCATTATATGGGAAATCAAATCCTCATCAGGATAGAAGGCCAACAAAAATGCTACCAGTGAGCGAAGAAATATATTAAGTAGCTAGGTTTCATTGGAGTCCATAGGTTTTATTTTCTCTTTGGATTTTTATTAATCCATTGGACTTCTAATTAATACTTGTTTTTTCTTTTGAAACTTTCAACGAGTGCGATCGCTGCCAACCGCCCCACTGCTGGCGATGTCCTGATCCTAACTACACATTCTATTCTCACACACACTTAAAAATTTCATTCAATTTCTTTTACCACAACTAATGAAACCAAACACAATATTGAATAAAACATCAGGCTAAGCATGGTGGCGTTATCATATCATATCCGGCCGTGAATACAGAAACGAAAAGATAAGGAACAAAATAATGTAACCTCAATCTGAAAATTGTTCGGGAAATTGATAATGCAAAAGTTTATAATAATAAATCCAAAAAGAAGGAAAAAAATCAGAAAACAAAAGAAAATGAAAAATGTAAACTGCACTGCAGCAGTCATCCAACACCTTCTAGTCTTGTTGTCTTATTCAGTAAATCAACTAAAAGCTTCTCTCCCACAGATAAAACTTAAGCTCGAGCATTATGGAAAAAGCAAGTAAACCCAATAATGTAAAGTGCAATGTAGTCCACGACCTTTTATGTCTGGTTATCTAACTCAGTAACATACACAGTTGAAAGTTCTTCAGCTCCATAAGTAGAATTCAACTGCAGTTCATTGACCTCCAGTCTGGTTGTGCGGAGTCATAACCATCTGCCAAACATATATAGGAAGCTGTTAAACCCCGAATAAAACTAAATATAAAGTAAAACAGTGTATATGTCTTTCAGATTTTGTGGTTGGTATTTTCTAGTTTTAAAATTAATCCATGCACTAACCTATTTGTGTTGCATACAGGAGTTTTAAAGGAGAGGTCGTAATACACTTGTTTGGACTGACATTTAAACCATGATATAAAGACTAGCCTGCTCATCAACAAACCTTGGAACAATCTTGTTCGCATCAGTATAATCAAGGAAGCCCTCTACAGGATTTCTCTGGGCCATAAAGTTATTCTCAAGCATCAAATTCCAACGCCCACTGCCAAATGTAGCCTCCACACTGTCTACTGGAGTTCCCGTAGCCGGAAGATTGTTGAACATCCCGTGTGCCCCATTTTGACTCATGAAAGAGCCTTGAAGGCTCGGGTATCTAAAGAAAGGTACTTGGGGAGCTCTATAGGTTTCTCGTCCTTCATTTGCCACAAAAGTAGCATTACTTGATGGTGGTGGTGGTGGTGGTGGTGTTGAGTGCAGTTGAGGAACTTTACTCTTGTCCTGGCTTTCTTGGATATTTTTTGGTGCCCTAGCTGATGATTGGCCAGGAATAAGAGGCATCCCCCCAGATTTTCTTGTATTCATTCTGGGCCGCAGACCGACCATTGCAGAAGATGATGAAAGGCATGGACGGCCGCGTGGTCTACTTATGGATGGATCTCCCCATACTATATTTCGGCATACCTAATGCGAATATGATGAAGGCCAAAGGTTACATATAAGCCGAACTATGGCAAATAAAGACAAGAATACGTCCAAATATCATATATACAGCTGGGTAGTTCAGTACGTTAAAAAATTATATTTTGAAAATATTTATAATGCAGCTAAAAGTAAAACATGAGAATATATGGAAAAACATAAATATAAATATATATATATATATATATATATATATATATTTAAATATATTTTTTCAAATAAAAAAAATTATGTTAATGTTTTAAAATCTGTGTCACGCATCAAATTGAATTATAGAAAAATAAACAAATAGGGAATGGATCTAATGGAGTGAGAAGTGTGATTGGGTAATCAACCATCATATGAGAATTTATCTGAATTCAATCATTTCGAAACAAACCTGGAGGTGGCTTGCCACTTGTTCTACTGTCAAGCCTGGAATGTTCATCAACTTGTGCACCTCTTTTGGGACACATTCTGTATACAAGTAATTTTAAAAAAACACATATAACAAATAACTTTAAATACGACTGAAATGAATGTCTACATTTGCAAGCTAATCAAAAACGAAAATATGACACTATTATAAATTAATTGATTTTAAATACATGAATAAATATACATACTTCCATCACCGAGCTGGATTGACGCCTCCAAGAACTTCTGATGCAGATCTGGGGTCCATTTTGTAGTGGGCTTCTTCTTGATGCTGCAACTGTTTTCTTCAGGCTCACTCTCTTCGTCATTACCTGCATATTTTTCAGTTTTGTCCCTTTTACTCGCTGGACCATCATCCTCCTCGACAGTTCTCTTTCCTTTCTTGTGTCTCAAGATTTTTTCCCTCCTCAAGTACTGCAATAGGTATTGCACCATCTCGGTCGTGATAGGGTTCATAAGAAAGAATCCCGCTCCATTTTCAAGAGCTCTGGTCTCCAAGTCATTGTCATTATCATTATCATCCGTCGACATCACTTCAAGGGAGCATACATGAGAAATTAATATATGACATATTAAATAGTTTTATTTTTACTTTTACTTCAATTCAGCAGACAAAGAACTGAGAGTACTCACATATCGTCGGCAAGTTCATGTCATTCACTGTTAGGCGTACAAGGTCTAACGGCTTCATATCAGGTATGTGAATGTCAAGAAGCATTACGTCAACCTTTTCCTTGCGTTGCAAAAGAAATGACAGTGCTTTGAAGCCAGATTCGACTTGCGTAACTGAAAAATAAGCAAGTTAAGAATTTTGCTCATAACTCATAACAAAATAGTATGCTTCTTTATTATTATTAAAAATATATATACACATACACACACACACTACCATCTCCAAAACAATCAGAGCTCATAACTCATAAAAAGAGTTCTGTAAGGGTCTTTTTCGGGAGAAAGAGTTGAGGCCGTCTTAGATGATATGTAGTTTGACATTTTTTTTTTAAAAAAACAAAACAAATAGAAATTTAGATTGTAAATTAATTGAAACAAATTCAACACTTAAAACAATATATCATGCAATTCAGAATATATACACATATAAACAATAGATTAGGGATAAGAAATAGCCCGTGTGAGGCATGTGAAAACACTACCCCTAGCTTTCAACAATGATTTCCCCATTACCAATATGCCTTTGAGCATCAACAAAGATATCCAATACATATCCTCTTATAGCTTTCCAAATATGAGAAGCAAAAGTCGAAATAGAAAAGCTATCAATTGAACTTGGACATCCATATTTTTGATGCATAAAACAAGCCCAAGTTGAAAACCCTAGAATAAAATTCCAAGCCATTTTCGAGTGTAACCCTCCCATAACTTCGCACAAACTGACATGTTATTGGTGGAGGAAAGTGACTTTCTTTAGTGATGGAAAGGGGTGTTAATGAGTCAAGCCTTCTTTCTTTTTTTGGTACAGAATGAGTCAAACCTTCATGAACAAGCTCTACCTCAGCTACTTTAAATCTCAACTCGAGCTCGAAAACTTGCCTAGCTTAACGAGATGATTTTGAGCTAGGCTACAAAAAACAATCAGTTGAACTCAAGCTTGATAAGATCAACCAGTCAATGCACAAGAACATTAGATATAGAATTGTTCATGTAATAAGCTGAGGCTTGTCTTGTTGAAAGCCTATTTAAGCATGGATGCTTGGTTAAATGAGCCGAGCTCAATATCGAAAAAAAAGTCATTTATCTTAACGAGCAGAACTCGAGCTCGAAAAGCTAAGCTCGTTTACACCCTAGACTAATGGGGAAAAGGGGTCCTGGTCCAAATGATTTTTTGATGGCTTTTTATAAGCAATGTTGGAGTATTGTGCGTGATTATAGGATGGCTTTCGTACATGATTTTCATTCTCATAAGAGGTTTACTGTAGTTTGAACGGCAATTTTCATTCTCATAAGTGGGTGGAACAGAGAATATTAAAGATCTTCAGCCAATAAATTTGGTGAGTAGTGTCTATAAAATTCTCTCCAAGGTGCTAGCTAGTAGGTTGAAAAAGGTGGTTGATGCCCAGATGGTTTAGTTTTAGGACACAATATGCTTTTACAAGAACAGAGGGTGAGAAATTTTGGATGCATCATTTGTGGCTTATGAATATGTGGCAGAAAGATTTTGATTCGGAGTTCCAACTGTTATATGGAAGTTGGATATGATGCATTGGGGGTATTTGTGATTTTCTTTGGGAATTAAGAATAGGTCTCGAGCATTTAGCATGGTGGAAAGGAAAATACTTGTAGGAGGGGGGTAAGATGGGGTGGGAGGGTGGTTCTTGTTAAGGGTATGGAGTTTGCCTGCTTACTTCTTGTCTTTGATTAGAAAAATCAATTAGAGTTTGCCTTCGTACTAATTGTTGATGAGCAATTAAAAAAGTGCAAAAAAAGGGAAAAAAGATCCAAAAGGCCAAAAGAGGTCCAAGCAAGGTGAAAAGGGGATTTTTCCGTCAGTAGATCTTCAAAAGTCGTAACTTTTGATCTGTAACTTTGTTTTCAACCCATAATATATTAAAATGACCAAAACAACTCATACTTCAAGATTCCTTGGCTTCAGCTAAGAAACAGTAAATTTTTAACTGAAAACGCAATCAAAGCAAAAGTTAAAGCTGGCCAAAGTTTTGTCAAACTTGATCAACTTTTAGAAAAGTGTTTATTAAGAGTTTTGCAGTTTCATTACAACTTCTAATTATTTATTTCGACTTCCCAAGTATGGTTAGAAATTTGGTTACCTGTAAGTACCCTTCTTATCATGTAATTCACTATTCTATTATTAAAGTTTGGAGTTTATCAATATGGCTATTCTGCAGTACTTACCCCTTTTCCTCGTGGATTCTTCTGATTACAAGATTTACTCATATTTAATCTGTGTAATTCTCATGGTTATTATGCTTTATCTAGTCACTCTCTATGTCAATTGTTTTCTATACAATTGAGGGTTGATGAGAGCTTCAGGGTCTAGAGGGGAGAGAGGCGTTGCCAAAAGAGTGTTGTAGAAGTGTTGGAAGATGTAGAGACTGAGGGAGGGTAGAAGAAGGATGGAGAAAAAGGGAGTTGAATTGAAAAAAGTAAGATGAAAGAATTAAAAAATTTAGTCGGTGGGAACTCTGTGGCATGTAACTATCTCAAAAAGTTTGATAAAAAATTCTATTGGGGTGGTTGATTGTGTACCATTAGATGTGTTGTGGCCTGAAGGAGGAGGAGGGTTTTGTGACCTATTCCATACTTTATAACCCGGAGGATGAAGGAGTGGACTGGGCGGACGTACCGATCTTTTCCAGAAAGGATGGAGAATTTGCCCACAACAAAGAGGATAGGAGAGGGAGTTGGAATAGTGGATATAAAAGAAGTAAAACGTCAGCTGTTTTATCACAGGAAATGGAGAAAGATTTACAAAAATTGATATTAAATGGAGGAAAGGGGGAGTTCAAGGGAAGAGGAGAGTGCCGAAACATAAGATAGAGAAGGAATTAAAAAAAAAAATTAGAATGTCTAGGAATGACTGGAGAAAGGTGAGCATGGTAGTCTGGAGAAAAAAAGATGTTATGCGTCCTTTCGTTACCCAATGAAAATCTATAGGCTTAAAAATATTTTTGACCCTGTGTTGTTATCATTTTTAGACATTGAACCCTAAAATTTTTTTTTTTTAAATCGAACCTCAATGTTCGTACATTTTTTGAAATTAAACCTTCCAACGAGTTCAATTTCAATTTTGACCGGAATATTCAAATTTTTGCCGGAGGAAGGGTAAAAATGTAATTTCATATCACTTAATGCCCCTTTAAAAATTTGCATCGTCGGAAAAATTTGAATAATTTGGCCAAAATTGAAATTGAACTCGTCGGAAGGTTTAATTTCAAAAAATGTACGAACATTGAGGTTCAATTTCAAAAAGTTTTTTTTTAGGATTCAATGTCTAAAAGTGATAACACAAGGTCAAAAATACATTTAAGCCAAATCTATATTTTGTATTGGAATGCTTGGGGTTTAAAAAGTACCCATAAGAAAAGTGCTGCCAAATAGATTAATGGAATCAAGGATGAATTGGTGCTTCTTGGGTGTCTATAGACCCATAGGGACTCGAATAGATGGGAATTATGGGAGGTGTTGGCTGGGGTTCGAAGGCAATTGGAGATTCTTTGGTGTATTACAAAAGTTTCCTTCAGATACATGAAGGCCATGAGGGATCTCATGGAGTTCATCAATGATAAGACTTTAGTTGAATTTTCTTTGATTACGAGGGGTGGTGAGTCATCATATAGGTCACATACAGATAGATATTTGGTGTCAATAGATTGGGAGGATTTTCTTCCAGATATTTCGCATACTTATTTTGCAAGGCAGACTTTGTAAGCCAAATCAATAGATCATAGATAGATTTAGAATACATTATCTGTAAGTAAGTAAAAAATCTTACATACCTTGTTTGGAATCCATAGCAGCAGCGAAACTGAGTTCTACTCTCTTGATCCCTACCTTATGATGGCTTGATGAGAAAAACCTTTAAGCCCTTTATGAGTTTGAAACTCTCTCTTGATGGCTTATCTTGATGTTGTTGCT
>JAUMHB010024047.1:0-18739 GCA_032359685.1 Pittosporum tobira
CTTCGTTGGTTATTAACTGATATGGGTGTGTCACTTCCTTCAGCAACTGTTCTTCACACCGACAGTCAGAGTGCCATAAAGATTGCTCACAATGATATTTTTCACGAGCGGACTAAGCATATTGAAACTGATTGTCACTTTATTCGTCAACACATTTCTCGTGGAACAGTTCATCTTCAATATGTTTCCACGCTTGCACAAACAGCTGACATTTTCACTAAAGTTCATTCGCCAGCTCGTTTTCGTGATCTAGCTTCCAACCTCAAACTGTTGTTGACTAAACTATATTGAGTTTGAGGGGGGATGTTAATATAATAAAAAAGTCCAGCCCATTGGCCTAATTATTATCTATTAAAATTTAAGTTTTATGTTATATAAACCCCTCTTATAATTTATTATTCATTCAATAAAAATAAGAAAACTTCTACTACTTATTTTAACAAGAACAATACCCACTTAGAATCTAGTATACTTTTCCAGTTTTCCTTATGCATGCATGTCGGAAGTCAATAATAGAATAAGATATCTTTTGCGAATAGTATACTCCGTATTTTTCAACTTTATCAGCTAACTAATCATAAGACTAATCTCCAGCCCTTTTCTCAGGTCGATCTGTATATTTTTTACGAGAAAATATAAGATCTGCATATTTTTATATGTGAAAATCGCTAGACGAACTTACAAGTCAGAGTGAGGGTATAACATTTAGATGAAAAGTAATTGAATAATTAATTAAATATAAATATTAAATCAATTAAGCACTAAAACATTGTTTAGCACCTAGACAACGATTGAGCAAAGTATCAAAGTGGTCACTGTACTATAGGTCAATATACAGATTGGTCACTGAACTTATTTTTTGTATAGTCAATTCCTTGAACTGAATTTTGTGTACAAAAAAAAAATTCCGTCAAATGTTAACTGAAAACTTATGTGCCAGTAACAGAGTAATGACTGATCAAATCTATTTCACACCTGTCAATAACTGACCTATAAGACAAATGGAGACCCGATCCACTCCAAATAACAAATAGATTCATGAATAAATATCATTACCAATCTACAAAGAATCGATCCAGACGACCTCACCCAACTCCTCCTACCCACCTGCTCTGTTCAAACACACAGTCTCAATAGTTCGAACCTCCAAATTTCTTCATTCACGATCAAATCCAACAGTAAAATAAGAAGAAATCGAATAGATAACTTGCTGCAATTGAGCCGTCAGCCTTAATCAGGCCCTCTCTTTTCGAAACGAGGACTGTTGTCACCTAATCAGTATCAAAGTTTTAAAAAGTTTGTTTTTTTAGTAAAATGAAATTTGAGACCATTGTCAACCGACCAAATCACTGACATCAACAGTCCTCAACATGTAAAAAGTCAAATCATACATATTAATAGTGGATTTCAAAGTTTTCATGCTCTATTGCAATTGATTTAGTGACTATTCGTTCATCGTCCTCTTCGTCGCTCTCTATTGCAAGCAAGTCGTAGATTGTCCTCGCCACTAGTATGGTCTCAATCTGTGATGAACTATGGCTCTAATTTAAGAAGGAAGTCTCGATTTGAAAGTTACAGTTGCCTGGTGTTCTTCATTTGAGATTTTTTTGATGAACTCAAGTCTGAATGGGATGAGTGATAAATGGTGGTATTAGAATTGTGAAGTGATAAATGTTAAGTGTTAAGCTGACTTGTAATTGACGTGACTCATTTTAATCTTACAAGGCAACTGACATGCTATCACCGTTTAAAGTGAAATTATTTAATATAAATTTTAACTAAATTTACAAAATTTTAAAGTATAATTAATCGATTGTACAAAAAATCGGTTATGTAACCAATTTGTACATTGGCATATAGTACAATGACGACTTAAATACTTTATCCGACAAGGAGTAATCAATCGGACCAAGCCTTCGTAGAGAAAAAGCAAAAATGTCTTGTGACATTTCACTAAATTAACCATTATTACTGCACAGCAGTTGGAGTAGCTTTCTGTTCTCTCCTACCTCTTTTTTATATAAACAAGAACTCTGTGCGATAGTCAAATTCTCACTCATCACTTATCGAATCGGTGGAAAATGATAAATAACGTCAATAAAAAGTGCTACTCTCAAGTCTCTAGCTTTGGGAATTCGGTCACCCCCCCTCACTCCAACTAACTACATCATTTACGATTCTTGTTTTTTAATAAGATTGTCACTTTTTATGATTACGAAGATATCCTAATAAACTTTTGATTGAGCATTAACCACTTCGATAAATACTTTAAAATTTATTATTTTATATAAATTTGTGGTCGACCAGTAATTTGATACTCATGAATGATTTTTCAATTCCGAACAAATACCTAGTAGACCTTAAATATGCAACCGTTATGGTCAAAAAATAAGAATAACTTTTTTTCTCATGGTGGCCATTAAAGTAAAAAACTCAAAATGGGATCTTATCTTTTAATTAAATAGGAAGAGCTAGCACATTAGTTTCTGTGATCCTTCTGAAAATCTAATTGTCTAGAGAACCCAACAGTTTGGATAGTTATGTTGCGTTTAATTCTTATTATTTGTGAAAAAAAAAAAGAATTAAATAAAATTTTACATTGAAATTAAGTAGTGGTTGGAATGAAGTGGTTAACTAGCACTATAATTTAAGTTAAAAAATATGGAAGGAATGGAATAGATAAAATCCACATTTTTCAAAAAGAATGAGTATTTATTTTTCATTCCCTCATTTTCTTTATTTTCAACAAAAAATTTAGAATTAATAGAATATTTTATTTCAATCAACATTTAATTTTAATATAAAATTGTATTATACTCATTTTTTTTTTTTTTTTAAGAATGGAAATCAAATGTAAAATTAATCTAATGACTTGTTTGACTAGACAGGGTCGCACTAATTGAACGCACCAAATTCACTCGGTGGCCTTAAATGAAGTCGAATAGTCCGAATAAAATTGCGTATACAAGTTGACTGCCAACAGCTCAGATACGTTTATATAATTGGCACGCATTGTGGTACGCCTTGGGGGTACGCGTTGTGTTCACCCAGAGGTGTTAAATGAGTAGTTCCATCGAATTAAATGAATTTTGTTTCTTAAGCTTGAACTCGAGCTTGTCAAATTAAATGAATTAAGTAAATTTTTATTAGGAGTTAATTTTATAAATATCTCTTTCAATATGGTTTTTGTGTCAAATTTCACCATTAAATTTAAAAATTAACAAAAATGACCCCCAAATATATATTTAATGGATCATTCAGTTAGTTTTCGTATGAATATCATCCATTTATAATGGATTTAGTGTATTTTGACTGTATGATCACCAAAATATTATGAAAAAAGATAAGTAAAAATCCAAAAATAAATTTTAGATAATATAATTAATATTCCAGAAAAACCTAAATCTTCATAGATAGTTGATTTTAAAATAATAAATGAAACTCATTAAAACTTTGCCTATACTTAAATTTTGAATAAAAATAATAAATAAAATTTTAAATAGAAAATACCTAATTAATTATTTCTTGAATTTTTTTTTAATAATTTATTTGTTAAAAAAAAATAAAAAACATAAAAATGCTCCTTCTATAAAATTAATCAAAACTTCATAAACTTAAAATGTTGGTAGATATTTATATGCTATAACTTAATTTTCAAATTTTGCATTTTACCAAAATTTCTAGCAATAATTAATTACATGTTTTGTATTTAAACTTTTGTTTGTTATTTATTTGAAACTAAATTTTATTTAAAATTTTGTTTATTATTTATTTGAAATTTAATTATAAGAATTTTTTTAATTATTTTTAAATATTAGTTTTTCTTATTTTAATTCTATGTTATTAAAAATAATTTGTGAAGTTTTTTTCATGTAATTTTAATTATATTGACTAAAATTAAATTATTTTTTAGATTTTCATCTTTTCCATTTTCTTGTATTTAGATGGCCAAAATATGGTCAAATGTATAAAATACACTATATACATTACACATGAATGATTTTCATTCAAAAATTAACTGAAGTGCTCATTGTGCTAACAAAGATATACTAGAGAGTTTAGTTTGCCAATTTTTAAATTTTGGGGTGGGGTTTGGTAGAAGACCATACTTAGAAGGACACTTGTGCAATTAACTTGAATTCATTAAAATAAATGAGCATTTTATTGAAATCTCGCCGAACTCGAACTTAATTGATCGCTAAAACTCGACTCATTTAACATCTTTAATGTTCAACATAACGCACTATATTGAACAAAATGACCCTTTTTGTTTAATAAAACATGAAATAAATTCATATTTTTTGTTGTTTAACAAAATAATGTCCCATTAAAAAAGTAAAATAAAATGATGTCATTTAATTTCTTATTAAACAAAAAAAAAAAGTCTTTTAAACTTAATATGATGCATACAGCCGACCACACCCTGGCGTGCGCCACTTGAATGAATATGAGTAGACTTTTCGATTTGGAGAGCCCGAACTTGCCCTCAATTTCAGACACGAGGAAACCGAATGTGTTGAATATAACATGGCAGGGCCCTACACATTTGTCATAGCCCTGCTCTTATCTCACCAAAACACCTAAAGCTGAACGATTCAAGAGGGACTTCTACTTCATTCATAAATTAACCAAAAACTTTTTCTCTCTATAGAGTATATATACAATCAGTATTTTAAAACTTGTTAGGCAAATTTATTCGGTGGAGGGAGAGTTTAGCATCTAAGATGATTATTTGAGAATTAATCGCTATCATATTCGTTGTCTTCGACGATTACTCGAAAATTAACTAACTCAGTAGTACTCTGCCCAAGATTCATTTGCTGACTACTTGACGCTGAGAACCAATTTTAGCACATTGTATTCTACCGCATGCTTCTTTCGTCCCGAATGCTTTTTTTTTTTTTTTTAAATATTGATATTAGTTTTTTCTGAAATTGGCCAGTACCCAGTTCAACTTCTTTAGGTAGAAAAGTTTAGGTTGCCATTTTTTTAAAAATAAAATCTGTACTATTAGTTATTTAGATGTGAACTCTTTTTCTGAGACTTTCAATTATAGAAAGGTGGCCTCTTGTTTTCAGACCAAATTATTATTGTACAGAGATGCATGGACTTAGCCACGTTAGAGTTTTAACTTAGAGTAACAGGATGGATGGGCGTCTAGCTATTATGTATCATGATTGGGATTTAATGTTGGACGGTCATAACATACCGCAAAGGAATAATCACATAATAATGTCAACTTGAATTTTTTTTAATTTTTTGGTTATTATTTAGAAATACTTTTAAATTATAGACATTTTGAGTTCTTAAGAATTTTTGGTAGAAGCTGAAAATTTATGTTTTTTAAGTGCGTTTGAACCAAAAATTAAAATAATTTGATATATATGAAAAGTTTGTCCTAAATTACTAATGTCAAAAATAATTAAATATTTTTTATTTTCTAAAAGTGCTTTTTATCTATACATAATCAAACATTTTTTATTTTTTTTTTTAATTACTTTCACTAAAAACTCTCTGATGAAAATTATTTTTCTCTATCACAATGCAACACAATATAATCTCAAACGAGGCATAAAAATGCCATGGACCAACGTGAACTCGGTATGAGCAGAATGATTCGAGTTTTTTTTTTTTTTTTTTTTTTGTTCATTATAACCAATCCCATCAGTTGGACCTCTCCGCTGAGAGAGGAGAAGTGTTATCATTCGGCTATTGCCTTTTTGTTGGAATGATACAAGCTACTCAATGAGCATATAACATAATCCTACTAACTTCCTTTTGAAATATAAAAATATTAGTAATTTTTAAATGTTAATTTTTATATTTTCAAATTACTATCAATTCAATTGGGCTTTGAAAAAAAAAATCCAGTCAATAATTTTTTAAAACAGTATTGACTATAATCAAATAAATTTCTATAATTTAAAATTTAAAATTTCAAAGATATTAAAAGTTTATTTTTTAAAACTAATAATACTCTTACATTTTAGAACGGATAGAGTAGAGAGTATGAAAAAATAATTCCGATATTATTTTAATTGAGTTTGTTTTAAATTATTTTAATAATAATATTTCTTTCCTTTTTTTCTGATAATACGAAGTGAGACTCATTATTTTATGAATTTAAATTTTCAGTGCATTTACATTGCAATTTTAGTCGCATAAATTTATTAGTTTTATGATTCAAAATAAAGGGATTTTACATTATCAAAATTCTTTAGAATTGGAAAAATCTTTTATTTTTTTCATGTTCTTATCATCTGTTGAATTATTAATAAACCTTTTAAAAATTGTTATTAGAGTAATCAATAGCAAACCTATCACATATTTATGTTTATTTCTTAGTGGGTGATGACAATAATTTCTACCATGCACACAATTAACAATAAGCAGCGGAGAATAAAATTTCGTTTAATTAAATAATGAAGATAATGATAACATGTATTGTGAGAAATTCGAACTTAAAACATCTTAATAACAAAAAATCTTAATGTCTCATGGCTTATTTGGCACAACTTATTTCAGAATAGTTTATAACTTATTTAGTAATTAAAAATGTACTACAAACTTTTAAAAAAAAACACATATTGACTAACTTTTTAAAATATGTTGACAATATTATTATGCCCCTTAACTTATAACATTTTTAAAATTAGCAAAAAAACAATTTTAAGGTTGTTCATCTTAATTATTAACTTGATAATATTCAAATTCCTTTGCTTTTTTTTTTTGGGTGATCATCACATCCTTACAAAATTAGGGACATCTTAAAAAAAGCGATGGCTTTTAAAATTAAGTTTTCAATTACAATTTCTACATAATGTATGTTTACAATAATCTTTTTCTTAAAAAATATATCTAAAAATGATGTTAAATAATAAATTCAAAATATTATGATATTTTATCGTTCTAAAATAGAAATCTATTTCAAAGTTTAGCATACCATAACGAAATATCCATACGTCTATCTATAATTTTAGAGCAATCTAACACTCCATCTATTCCAAATTAATAGTTGTTTTGCCTTTTGTACATGAATTAAGATCAACAATAAATATTAATATATAATTTTATTTCTATCCTTTTATTTAAAGTTGTGAACAAGAGGAAAAAAAACATAAATAATCTCAATGAATTAAATCTCATTGAAAATATGCGAGATCAGGAATAATGTAAAATAATAATTATTATATTCTTTTAAGAAATTACAAACAATAAATATTTTAAAATAAATATTTATTTCTAAAATGACTAATAATTTGAAATTGATGGAGCATATATCTGGAACCATCGTATCTATGTTAGTTGAATGAATTATACACGAACGACGGAACAAGGACTGATTTGGATTGTTCATTTGTCCAAACTTTTCGAGTACAATTTCTATTTTAAAATTATAGATAATTTTTTAAAAAAATTATAAGAAAAGTTATTGTATTTATTAAATATTCCTAATATTAGTTAAAAATATAATAATGCTAACATGATTGTTATTTTCTTTATCATATAACAATGACACGTTAGAAACTTATTATCACTTTATGGTCTAATGTTAAAAATTTATCTGTAGTTATGGAAAGGAAAAAAATAATCTATATATATATATATATATATATATATATATATATATAAAATTTTAAAACCAATAAAATATTATTTTAAAGAGTGCATAAATATTTATTTAATTATAATCAATATAATTGTGAAAATCTCAAAATTTTTCTCAATGACTCTCACAAAATACCAACTGATTTGATAATTAAAGATATGCAGCTGCAGGGCATAATCACTTCTTGTAACAGCACTGAATGGTTTTGTTGCACAGCGGATGAGTTAAAATCATCCAAAACATGAATTCTTAAGCTGAAAAAAAATTGATTATTACCATAATAAATTACAGAATCAAAAAATGGAGACGGTATATACATAAGCGGTAGTAGGACGACGGTTGGTTAGTTTCATAAGCCGCGATAGGACTGTGCCACATCATCAAAATAAGTATTTTTATTCAAAACAGAGAACGAATGGAATGATCTTTACACTGCTTATGTATACACCGACCGCTTAAATACATGTACAAGGGGATACTTTTTCCTACAATATATGTACATTAAGGGAAAAATGGCTGACAATGATTCTGTTCGACACAAAGTTGGGCACACCAATGTATGTGCCGCGACTGCCCTGGATCACTTCCTGCATTATTCAGTAGCTACACCAGCGCCTTATCCTGGGGTCTGGATTCCAAATCAGTAACATTTTCTACAGAACTGCATAAACATGAAACACGTTACAACCCCATAACTCCTATAATTCTCCATGAAAAACAGAAGGGAAAAAAAATGTCCCATATTGCAGTTTAATGTCACGATCATCCATGGCTAAAATATATCCATTACACTAAAACACTCCAATTAGTAAATTGGGCGAATATTGACGTTGAATTTTCACTCCATGTTCACCCCTAAAATAGTGAATGTTTAGTTTAGCGGATGTGAATGATAATATAATTGTAATGGTAAAACAAGTGGACACTATTGATCGTCAATAAAAAGGAACATCTTTACTCGAACAATTAGTTTGGCAAATGAGACTCTGAAATTGAGGAAACCATAAAAAAGTAACACATACTTGGGAATGACGGAACTCAGTCCAATATGCTCACTTGCTGGGGTGCTCTTATACAATTGAATCGAAATCAAGCCATTTGTTGTGGTAGCTGGCTCAGGAGATCCCTGGAAGCTTGTGCTTGAACTGGTTCTTGAATAAACTCCTGCAACCAAGTCTCAACAACATAAGCATGGAGGGAAAACTGTTCAACATTTATTGGTGTCAAAAAGAATTTTACACCTCTATAAGAGAAACATTCATCTGCCAAAACCCTAAAATCTAGTAATTACATAAAAATAAACTCTGGTATTTCATGATTTGCTTAATGAGATTATAGCTTTTGACAGCTCGATATATATTTCCATCTAGAGGTGTTACCAGTCTATAACATATTTGGTGGAGGAGCTGGTTACCATTAATCTCGAAAGATTGTGCCAACCTGTTAGATGAACTCTTAAACTTTCTTTTCATGTTTATATAATTATATCCACTACTTAAAAATAAAAATAAAAAATAAAAAATAAAAAAAAAAAAAAAGGATGACCAAAACAGGTAATTCTAACACCAAATTACAGTTTCAATTTAATCCCAAGAACTCTTTCATTTGATATATGTGCTCATCAATCCCTCCACATTACACTTAATAATAAAGATTAACAGCAAAACTACCATTCCATCAATCCATTGTGATTTTAAAAAATTAGAAACTATTGTGTTTATTTTTTTGCAAAAACGTAAGGGAGGCAATTGTCCTCCATCTTTTCAATCTGGTGTGTCCCATGCTAACATCTGATGCATATGACCTCCAATGTTACCAAATTATAGGTCATTTCCCAGTAATCAACATGCAGTTTTTTTCAGGGCCAATGACTCATTGTTTGCTAATGCAAAATAATAAATTTAATTATAAAAACTTGGCATACCAAGAGAACAGGTTGAAACCTAAACTCACAACTCAGCAGAATAATGGATTAAATACAGTACACCTTTGAATGACTTACTATACAAGATGACATTCCATTTTCGAAATAATATATTGCTCATATGCATGTGTGTGCGAATGCGCATTTAGAATAATAAATATGTAGACAAGCAGTTCATATAGAGGTAAAAGGCGACTTTGAACTTAAGGAATGACATTATACCTTGGAAGACTATCACAAAACAAAAGAGAAGTGTGAACGCCATGGCAGCTAGACTGCTGTTTGATGATGACGATGGTGATACTGATTTCTCAGCTTTCATTTTCTTGAGTGCTTTGATGCGTTGGACCCTTGCACGCTTTTTCATGGAAAGTTCAGAAATCTCCATAACTAACTTCAAATCCGAGTTATCCAGTGTTGGACCCTTAGGGGGTCGAGGTGGCTTCGGAGCCTTTTTAGAGGAAGTCTTCCGTTTCTCTTTCACGCGCTTCTTTTCCAAAAGAGGCACAAGCTCGACCTTCTGTCCAGAATTCTTGTCTATCAACAATTCTATATTAACATGTGGGTCCTCACGAGATGTTCCTGAGCTGTATGTACTCACACACTGACCATCCAAAGATCCATTGTAACCTAATAAACCACTCCTAAGTCTACCAAGCATATGCTTTGCTCGATTGTTGCCTGAAATGGAGCCTTTGCCTGTCTCATCTTCATGCCCTGTTTCACCTCTCTCAAGGTCTGTCTCTTCTCTGGCGTTATGGTCCATTTAATGAAAATTTGGTTTCCTCTTTCAGTAAACTCTATTGATCCAGCTGCAACACTTCGTCACGTTGAAAGCAAGATCAATATCTTCACATAAACCAATCAAATACAACTATCCTACAATGAATGAACTACTTCTAAATAACTACCAGCGGCATATGCTAATGCCTTGAAGTACTTCACAAACATGTCGCAAAATGGTCATTACCACGTTCTTTCGAAACTCTACCTCATACCAAACAGTTCTCTAATTCACGGAAATGGGGATTGAAAACACTCAAACTTTTTATAACTAAATCAGAATTCAAGTAATAAATATTCCCACCTTTCCACAAAAGAGTCCATTCACAAGCTTAATGATATGTTTTCCCTTCTTGATTTCCCTTACCATATAGAGGTGTTAGTTTAGTCGTGATGGCATAAAAATGAAATTGTGATAGTAAATTCAAGGACAATATATTATCTTATACTACATCAACAAAAATAGAACTCAAAGAAAAATTGACAAATGAAACTTTTCGTGTGAAAATGATAGTGTATATATTGCAAGTGGTATATAAACACACACAAAGAAAAAAATAATATATTTCTTCTCAACAAATTACATTTTGAAGTTGAAATTTTATAAAGATTAATAAAATAACCAAAGGATTTTTGAAAAAGGGAAAAACTAAAACCCCAAAATCTTTTTGCTCACCGATAATGCAGCTGAAAACAACAAATTAGGCAAAAAAGGAAAGCCATCGAAATTCAGTCCAGAAGAGAAAAAAGACGAACCTTTGAACAAGAAATAGAAGATAACCGAAATATTTACATTAAGGCTAACAAAGATTTAAAGCCAAACAAAGCCTAGGTATCACAATATGAAGAGCTAAATACAATGGCAAAGAAACACATTAGAAAGCTTTACCGAGGTGAAGAAACGACAAAACGACGGCGGCCAGATGGTCAGCCGGAAAGAACAGAGCAACCCAGAATTTATAGATAAAGATTTTTCACTAGATAATGATATATCCCCAAATTAACAAGTTTTGTCGCGAAGAACACGCATATATATTTATCTGGGGAACGGAAAATATTCCGTATACTATTAGTATAATGACCTGCTATAAATAAAAAAGACAAGGAGAGAACAAGCCAAAAATAGTATGCAAACGGCGGAACCGAAATACGGCCACGGCTGTAGAACCGAAGGGTTTTTTTGTTTTTTACTGACTATTTCGGTGGCCGGACGATTACGTGAGACTACTGTCCCATCTGCCACGTGTTGCCTATTAAAGTTCGTTCTTTAGTCTCCTCTTTATTTTTATTTTTATTTTTACTCTTTTGGATGTGGCCGCCTACCAAATTTTTATGGCTTTTATTTATAAATAATAAAAGATTTATTCGAATTGGTAATTTTTTTTTTTAATGATTGCAAATTAGGTAAAAAAAAAAAGAAGAAGAAGAAAATAAAGTAAAGTTAACTAAGGTTGCAATTCTGACTTCCAAAATACAATATTTTGGTTGTGTTTAGCACAATTTATTTTAGAATAACTTAAAATTTAGTTATTAATTAAAATAAGTTATAAGTTATAAAAAAATAATAATTTTTGACTTATTTTTTCAAGTAAACTAAAAATATTGTTATATCCAACTCATAATTTTTTTTAAATAATTAAAATAAACATATTTAAAATAATTTATTTCTAAAAATAAATTATAATTTATTGCAATAAATTGTTCCGAACATGTTCTTAATCTGATACACTAAATTTATTTTTATAATGGTTCATTCCAAACAATTGTGCCAGTCACATACTCTGGACTGGTATGATGGTGTCTTTTGTTCAATTTAATATATTTTTAATTTTTCAAAAGCAAAAATTAAAATTTAAAAATTAAATGTTTTTGCTGTTCTTTGGAATCTTACGATAGACATTTCAACATAGAAAGAAAGAAACATCTGTAGGGGACCAGGGAATAATGAGAAGGAAAGACAAAAAAGTAGATGGGCCTGTACAAGTATAGATGTGGGGATGTCCACTATTCTACACTATGATTTGACTTATTATCCGAAAAGAAAAGATAATAAAATAAAATTTTTAATTTAACAAATAGATAAAAATGTAATTGACTTCACTGAAAATGAAAATTTAAAAGAAAGAAAATTTATTGTAAACCAACTATTATCTTCAATTTCTTGGTATCTTCTTCTATTCCTATGCCCAAAAATGTAAAATCAGGTAACCGAAGAAAACTAAAGAGGAATTTGGGCATCAGTGGTAGTCGATTTTGGTTTCGAATTCAAATTCTTTATTTCATCTTATGTTATATTTTATATATAATTTTTTAAATTATTTTTTAAAAATTGTATGATAAATAAATAAATAAAAATATGTGACAAATGTAACAGACCGTATAATAAAAAAAATTTGAACTCGTCCATTGCCATTTAGTCCAACAGATTACACCGCAACTTCTGACTAAAGAAATGGTCAGATCATTTTAATTCAAGCAGACGATGAACATCTGCAGTTTTTCTTGACGTCATTCAATTTAAAATCTTTTAATCTTGGTATATTTAAATATTACTAGATACCACCTTATGATGAGTAAAAATATTTTTTAAATATTTAATGCATGAGGTAAAGATGGTAAGATTCACAGTTACTACTATAAGTATATTAAAAATTTGTGATGTTCTAGATAGGCATGTAATTGGTCAGTGATTTGATACTGATAAGCCAAAATTAAATTTCTCAAAAATCATGTTTGTAAGGAATTGATAGTTCAAATTTGTGTCTTTAACAGTTCTAATTTTTTTTAGCGGTTATGACCTTATTATACACCACGTGAAACGTATATGTAAGATTGCATTGAAATTTTTGATGATTTTTTTTCGAGTGAGTGCATATTGACACAAAATGTAAACTCTAAGAAGCAAATTGACACATTTAAAATAGTAAAGTACAAACTGAAACATCGAGTATAATTACAGGATATAAAATAAATTTTACTCTATAATTTATTTGATGTAGATTAACAAATTACAGTTTATAGTTTAATATTAATTAAAAATTTTTGTTGAAATTAAATTTAAATTATAAATTTAATTTTTTAAAGTTATTACCTAGTGAGGACTGCGTTTGCATTTTACATGAGAGATTGAGGGTTAATCTCAATTGGACCAAGTTCCATAACATTTTTACAACCAAGCCCATAGCAACTCTCCAATTTCTTGATATTTTCTTTGATTCAAGTTAGATCAGGCAATGAGGCGGGTTTAATCAAGGAGCCTTATCCCATATCCGCTATATTAATAAAACTATCTTCTCATACCCGCCTTACTAACCTTATAAGATTGGGAACGAGTTCGGCAAATTTTGTCGATTTTGAAAAATAAAATAAAATATTAAGACTAAATTATTGAATTTAATAGTAAATTAAATGAGAAGGCAAATAAATTAAACAAATTTACATGCTAAAAATATAAATTCTATATATAATAGTATTTCTACTCAAGCTAGTTCAATTAAAGTAAATAACTAATAATAGACAAAAATAATAATAGACAATAATAGACAATAATAATAATAATAATAACATCAATACTAGTAAAACTAAGTATATATAAGTAGTATTTAAATAACATAATAATCGGGTAATCAGAGTGGATTTGGAAAATTCACTAAACTCTCAAACCCGACCCTAACCCTTTAAAATCGGAGATAATGGATTATACCATGATCGAAAGTGAGCGGGTCTTGTCAAGATCCGGAAAATTGTTAGGCCCAATATCAATGCCGAAAAATGTAAAATCAGGTAAATGAAGGAGACTAAAGAGAGATTTGGGCACCGGGAGTAGTCAATTTCCATCAGCTGCTTGGACAAGCTAATTACAAAGCAACTCCAATGCCATTTCAAACAACGTAGCATGCAATGATAAGAAAAGAAAGTCATGATAATGAAATTAGGCTACTTGAAACAATGGAAGAATAGATAAAATTAACGAATCAATTTATATAAACCTTGCGATCACAATAATCCACAAAAAAAATATATCTAAAAGATTGCATAACAAAAGTATACCCAAAGAACTATGATCGAATGGAATAATTAAAATTATACCGTAAGAAGGGAATTTATGAATACGCAACTTCTCACTCCTACTTAAAAAATAAGTCACATAAAATAAAAATATTAAACTACTCTTAAAAAAAATTCTAGAGTACAAAATTTTGACCGCCTTTGATTTATGTAATATATTTCAAAGTAAAAGCGAAAGCACGGTTTTTTTAATTTCATTTTTTTTCATCTTTCCAATAAGTTTTGTTCTAAAAACTATTTTTCTTTATTTCTCTTTTCTTATATTTTCAAGTATTATATTAAAATCAATAAAATAATAATTGATTTCTTTAATCAATGTGCATACCTCTTAAAAAAAAAAACAGTTATTTACGAATAGAGAATATAATCATATGAGTATATGTTTGCAATTGCTCCAACAGTTTTAAATTGGATTATCATGTTAAATATGAGTTTTATGTACGTTTTAGGATGCATTTTTCGACTATTGATAATTAATTGTTCTTATTTTTAATAATATTCACATATTCTAGTACTATTGATTTTGTGTTGAGATTTCCGATCAAGCCACACGCTTAAACAAAACAAAGAAAGAAAGACGGAAAGAAAAATAAACTAAGGTTGTAATTTGTAAAAACCTTGGCTGATTGCTGATTGCAAACTTCACAGGATTATGATCGATCATCAATTAGTTCTTAGTTTTTGTTTTCTTTCATCAATCATTACATTCATGATAAATATGTTATTTAAAATTAAAGATTCTCATGGATTATAAAATTTAATTAAAGTCTAAATCAATATTATAATATTGACGTGGATGCAGCATATTATTTACATTCACTTATTCAGTAGCTAAAACATACTTATACACCAGAATCCAACGACCTACTTTATATGTATATATATTGTATCCGTAGAATATGAACCCCTGGCTCACAAACCAATTAACAAAGTCAAACCAATCCAACAATAAGCATAAACGTTGACCGCCGCGTTCATTGTTTAGCTCTTAAATCTCTCCCGTCACCCAAAACCAAACTCTTCCGACTTTCTCATCAAAAACTTAGGTCTTACAATTTCATAACATCCCAACCACGATTCTGCTTTATACTATTTTTCTCTCTAGCAAGCTTTTTTCACCCCTTGTTGGACGTCAACTAAGGCTCACTCCGTGTCCAGCCCAAATGACGTAGTTTCCATTGGATAAAAAAAAATTCATCAGACGACCCGATCCACATCCGAAACATTACGAGCAACAGTGGTTAGAGGTGTAAACGAGTCGAACTCCTTCTGTCTCATTAAAATTGTAACACTTATCTTTTTTTAGATGTCTATAAAAATTACAAATTTTTTTTTTGGAAAATTTAAGAATATAAATTTTTTAAATTATCTTTATTTTATCGAATATGGTCCACCACTTCAATCATTATTCTCCTATTTAAAATTATAATATCAATACTATACCCACCACTTTAACTACTATTTAACTATTTAAATTATAATATTATTATTTCAATAACTATTTTTCTTTTTAAAATTATAATATCAAATATATTTTTTAAACTCTATAAAAAATTAAGGTGTTGTAAAATATTTAAAACGAAATGAGTATAAAATTGAAAACACTCAACTGACTTAAAATTGAATATTCAGATTTACTTGTCCAATGGAATAAAAAACACTCAAGCGGTTTGTTCAAGGCTGCTTCTATAGTTCAATCCACTCATCCGGTGATCCACTATCAAATTATCTGTTATCTTGAGTCAAGCCAGCGCACTGACGCAGTGAATCGAGAATTCGAGATCGAGTCATCGTCTCATCGACAATTCGCAGGTTTATCGTTTGCTTTCATACTTTGTTTTAGTTTAATTTTTTTTTCTTGTTTTGGAATTGCATATTATTAATTTATCTGATTTTATTTTGAATTGTTAATGTCATATTTCAATTGTTAATTTATACTTTAGCCCTAATTCTAATTTTATATGGTGAATTTGATATTTTGATACAATTTTATAGGGAATAAGATAAATTTGAAATTGTTAAATTGGAACACGTAGATTGTGAAATTAAAAATTATTGCTTTTTAAGTAGATGGTGAAATTAAAAATTATGTCTTTTTAAGTAAAAATTATTATTTTTTCAAGTAGACAATGATATTTGACACTCCTTTAGTTTAGTTGCTTGTAAAATTAGCACTAGTTTTGTCGATAGCCACTGTTCCGTTGAATGAGCTTTTTCGGCAATAAAAATTGTCAAGACATCACTTCGAAATTGCATGGGGATGAATGGATGAATGATTGTTTGGTGACTTTTATTGAAAAAGAAGTGTTTGATGCCGTTACCAATGAAGAAATAAATAAATTGTATCATGATATAAAGTTTCGAATGCTAGACATGTCGTAAATTGTTATGTTTCTAATTGAAAATAAAAGATATGAAATTTTAGTTGAAAAAATTACTTTGTTTTTCACTTATGTTTGACTTGTGAATTATTTTTTTTAATGATTTTTCTTTTTGTTTAAACTGTGAATAGTTTTGTGTGACACATTATTTTTATGACAGAGAAATTATTTTTATGAAAGATTTTTTGGCTGCAAAATTTCTTCAAGGGTGAAAGACTTGAATTCGATGTTAAACGACGATCATGACAAAAACATGTGCGTAAGTTAAAATTGTTACTTCTTTGATAAGTTAGTTTTTGTTAAAAATTATCAATACAAAAAAATATACTATCTATTTGAAATTTCTAGATTCGCCACTAACTGTTCATATTCTACTAATATATTTAACGAACTTGAAATAAAATTTGTGTATGTCTCGTTTAACTATCGAATGAAGACCAAATATGAATCGAGCTCGAGGAATTTGAAACTTTCGAACGAATACCATCAAACATTAATACAAAAAAATAATTTGATAAAGTCTAAATAATTTATTAAACTTTAAAATGTGTTCATATTCTACTTGTTAATATTTTGAATTGAATTTAAATTAAATTTTTAACTGAGCGATCTTGAATAAAATTTCGAACAATTTTATTCTATTTGCAGCCTTAATTGTTGTCAAAACACTCACAATAGTGGGAGCGTCGGTGACTTGCATATTGATGATATTACCAGCAGGTGTTAAATCGGTCATTTTTAAAATTTTATTTAATTTTCAAGTGAATTGAAAAATATTTATATAGCGAAGGATCAGATAAAGGAGTATTCCTAACTGTCGAACTCCTATATATATATATATATATATATATATATATATATAGGACTTGTTTGTTAGTCATTTTTAAACCTTAGTTTATAATTTAAATTTAAGTTTAAATTTTTGTTGAAATTGAATTTAAACTGCAAATTAATTTTTTTGAATTTAAATTTAATCTATCACAGTCTACTAAATATTATATTATATTGCATTTAAGTGTTATAAGTTTCCAACGTGACTACTAAACGTGCACATAGACTTTCACGTGGCTTAGTGAGTACGTCATTCATCTTATTAAAATTGCAATATTTACCTTTTATGTTTCATAAAAATTATAACTTCCAAGTTTAAATATGTAAATTATCTAAATTACTCTTATTTTATTAAATATAATTCACTACTTCAATTATTATTGTTTTATTTAAAATTATAATATCAATATTATACATCACCACTTTAAATACTATTTTACTATTTAAATTATAATATTACTAATTCAATTATTGTTTTATTTTTTAAAATCATAATATCAAATATACTTTTTAAACTCTATAAAAAAATTAAAATATTACAAAAAAATTGAGACGGATAGAATACAATTTAAGGTGGGAAAAGCTGTTGGCGTTTTCGAGTTCTCGAGGGGATGTAAAGTTGGAAACTGGAAAGTCGGAAATAAATGTAGACTTGCAGAAAGCTTTTCTTCCAAGGTGTTGATACCGCGTAGAGTTTAAGAAATGTATTTGATAATATAATTTTAAATAAGAAAATAATAAAGTAGTAGGACCATATTTAATAAATTAAAAGTAATTTAAACAATTAATATTATTAAATTTTTTAAATTGAATATATTATAAATAAAATGAAACGTCAAAATAAATAAATAATATAATATAAATAGAACGGATGAAGTACTAATAAACTACGACAAAACCGCTGCTCAATTGAAGAAGCAGAATAGGACGAGGTGGGGAGCAAAGGTTTTTAAGAAAAAAATTAAAATAAAATAAAAAGAGAGAAGAAGAGACAAAACCAGATGGAAAACTGATTGGGATGGACGGAAAACCGGATAAGACACTTGGACACTAACGTCTTTATTCTTTTTTTTTACAGAAAAGAATATAGATTATTGTTCTAATAAAAGAGTTTGCTAATTAAATATGAATATAATTGACAAA
>JAUMHB010024047.1:18839-46048 GCA_032359685.1 Pittosporum tobira
TTTTTTTTACAGAAAAGAATATAGATTATTGTTCTAATAAAAGAGTTTGCTAATTAAATATGAATATAATTGACAAAATGTCATAAAAATAATACATTAGAAAAAAATGAAAAATTAATTAGTATAAATTAAATAAAAAATTATGACAGATTAAATAAAATAGAGGGAGTATGAGATGTTTTAAAGAAGTGCCAACATTTTTGTTTTACCATTATTAAACAAACAATTTTCATGGAAGAATAATAGGCTCCAACCCGTCTATAGGATAAAAGGGAGAGAGGCGCTGACACTATCTGTCATTTTTATTTTACTATATTAAGAGTCTAAAAATAAGAAATGACGATTTCAGTTAATAGGTACTGCGAGTCAGTAACAAATTAAAAAAGGGACAAGATAGTAAAGAAGCAAGGGAAAGAGAAGTTAGAAGATGAGAGGGTAAACCTGAAATATCCTATCTATGTATTATAATAAAGTAAAAATGTAATTATTATTATTATATTTTTACCTTATGTAATTTTACTTTTTAATGTTGTTTGGCAGTTGTCTTGTTTTTTTCATAATAGGTTCAACTATAATTTTTAAGACCAAAGACAATAATCTAGTGATTAAGGTCTCTCCTAAGTCTCCATTACTTTTACATCTTGTTCATAAGATCGGAAATGGAAGGAAATGAAAGGAAAAAGGAAATATGTCATTTTTTTTTTTTTTGTTTATAAATTTTTTGGTGAAAGGAAAAGAAGAGAAAATAAAGGAGAATCGACCTAGTTTTTTGCAGAAACTTTTCTGCTCAAGATTGAACAGATTTGGGAGGGAAACAAATGGGACATCTTATTTTTTTTCATATTTCCAAATTTAACCAGCCTTGATTTTACCAGCTGCATCACCTTCAGCAGCTTCCTTGCTTCAGCTGCGTCGTCGCCTGCCGTCTAACCTGAATCAATCTGGTGCAGCAGCCGGCGATGGACGACGGCGGAAGACGACTCACAGAAATTCAACAACTTATATTCTAGTTTAAAAATGTTAAGGATGCCATGTGTTAGACCAAATACTCTATACCTATTCACTATGTTTTAAATTTTTCTTAGTTGGAAACTTGATAGACTTCGGTGGATAGACTTGTCCGCCGTAATACTTTCTCCACCTCAAAATAAATATAATAATTTTTTTTTATAATTTTATAATACAAATTTTAAGATTTATAAAAAATATATTAAAATAATATATTTTAAAAATATTTAAATTATAATTAAAAATACAACATACAAATATATTTAAAAAATTAATTATTTTTACATATTCTTTATATTTTTTAAAATTTATATCACACAACCGTAAAAAAAAATATTACATTTATTTTAAGACAAGAAATAATTTTTTTTGCAGTTTAAGGAAAAAACAAGGACATATATTAATTAAGAAGAAAGGTGAATTAGTAATATTTATTGTTTCTTCGCTTCTCAAAACTCATGAACAAGAGTGTGAAGAAATATTACACTTTCCTTCTTAACTCATGAACACAAATAAGAAAAAATATTCTACTTTTTTTTCTTTTCTTTTCTTCCATACTTATTACTTTCTCTTCTTTCTTTTTTTTTTTTAATCAAAACTCATGAACTGAGTGTCAGTGACTTAAATAAAGTGAACATCCAACAAACAGTACTACAACTGAAAGGTCTGTTTTCCAGCAACACTTGTGCCAACTGATTCTACTTCCATTCATCTCATAAACCAATGAAATCTTTATGCAGTACAGTAAATCAAATTTGGCAAAACATAATTGTTCTACCTGATTTTACAGTATCCAACTTTTAACATAATAAGCATAATTATCGATTTAATAAGCATAATTATCGATTTGAAGTTATAATAACCAAATGGGACATGAATGCCACAAAAGAATTAAATGCTTGGACAATAAGGAAGCTTTAACCTTTCGACTTGTTTTTTAGATTGAATAACAAATTATTGGTGTTTTCATTTTTCATTATTTTCAACTAGAATTTTACTAATATTTACAAAACAAGAAAAAAAATACCAAACCTCAATTTTGATGACAATTTTTTGAAAAAATGAGAGTAGGAACAAAGTTTTGGAACTAGAAGACTCGTCTCTTTCTTATCATATCTAATTTTGTTTATTATCAAAATATTAAGATCTAACTCAAAACAACTGCATATCAGTTCAGTTATTCAAAACAAATAAATGAGAGGGAAATGAGCATATCACTTCAGCACAACAAAAGCAAAGTCTCAACCACTTAACGATAGTAATTTCCAATCTACGAGCCCTTAAACACGAGCCAGGACCATGTCTCACCATGTATTTTACAACGATCATGTTTTAGACAAAACATAACCGACACCGAGTTCAAAGGGAACACAGCCCAAATGTAATATCCAAATTTTTACTGTCACCAGCTTCCTACAAGCATCAACAATAATATAATTGACAATTTGACATACTTACCTAAGATTAAGGGCTCAGGCACATTAGTCGTCCAACCAGGATTTAGACCCTGAAAATTTTTGGAGTGAAAATTTAACCAATGCAGTTCAAGAAAAAGAAAATATGCAATTCCAACCAAAAAAAAAAAGGAGAGAGAGAGACAGGGAGGGAGAGGAAAAGAAAAGCTCTGCAGATCTATCCCTAAATAACTAAACCCTATTAAATTCACAGAAGCTGCGTCTGTTGAGATGCATTGCACCCTAATATTACATATGGCCTTTTTATAACTTCCAAATGCATTTTAGGAGCACTTCCACTCAATAGATCATTTGAGTATGAAATATTCAGTGCAAGGAAACCAAAAAAGGTCCAATTCACTAATTCAGGTATAGTAGCTCAAAGTGTGCAAGTCAACTCACCAACTTAACTCCAGTATACCCATTTAGTACCGATTATATGCTTTCCCAAACTCATCATGCTTCTGGCTCTGGAAGTCGCTGTAAGTATCATGAGACCTTGAAGAAGGATAATTTCCCATGGAGTTTTGGTACCTGCTACCCCTTGGCTCCATTGGTAAATTTCCTCCAGCATAACGAGGATTTACGGAAGAGCCATCATCATATGCAGAATAAGCAGGCTGCCTGTAACCACCATACACTGACGTGGACAACTGTTGATGTGCCATTTGTTGCTTCTTCTGGGCATCATGTTGAAGAAACCCTTCCCACTGTTTTGCATGCATTGCCCTCAAGTTAGCCAGCCTCTTCATGTAGTTTTCCCTCAGCTCTCTGACAGCCTAATTTTAGTAGACCAAAGAGTTTTAGACTTCATAAAAAAATTAAAAAGAAAAAACACTACTATCTGAATTTGTGAGTCAAAACATCCTACCTCACGATGCTTGTAGTTTTCCTCATCTTCTTGCTTGTCACGAATTCTAGCAAGATCCATTGTCTCCCGCTTATATTCCAGCTCTAATTCCTCTAAACTCTGAGGAAGGCCAGTAGGATAATCCAACTTACGGCCCAATTGCATCTCGGGCCCACGCCTCTCTACCTCCCATGCATTTGTGCGGTATCCACCCCTGCTTTGACTTTGACCCTCATATAAATTATACGGGACCCCTGTACATGCAGGGTGTGCTGGAGATTTGGATTGGCTTGGATGACTTCTGGCTCCATCATTACCATAAGCTTCACCAAAGGAGGACTATGGTAAGCACTTCGATATGAGTGCAACATTATTATATAATAATAAATACAATTCTAAAGAGGAAAAATGTATGACGAATAGTCGAACTCAAAACAGCACATGATTAAATAAAGGTCTCAAAAACTACGAGCATGGGATTACCATGTTTGTACGGGCCCCATAAATATATCCTATGCTGTCCCTACCTTGTGGAGAACCCCTTGATAATTTTTTTAAACCATCACGGACACGGTCTTCCACTACCTTCTTCTCTTGTCTTCCAAACCTTTGTTCGAACAGCAATGCAGTTTGTGGGCTTCGAATGGACCTTTGGGAATCAGACCGTGTAAACCGAGACCCTACTGGGCTATGTATATCAGGCGACTTGGAACGGGTCATTTGAGAACTAGGCTTGTCTTTTTTGTCACCCTCTTCTTTAATTTTACGAACAGCGTCCACACCTTTTGCCAAGATCAGCCTATCCTTACCACTGACAATAATAAACTTCTCATCTATTTTTATTTTGCAGCCAATTTCCTTTTCTATATTGCTTACCACCTTATCAGAGAAAAGTGCTTTCACATGTGGTTCTCTTGCGGGTACTCTTTCGAAAAAATCTTGAGACTTGCGATTAGCTCCAAGTGTAGATGGACAACCCTATAATCATAAAAACAAAAAATATGTCTAATTAATTTATTTACCCCACCTGGCAAAACTCTGGCCTGCCAGGGTGCTGTATCAGATAATCAATGATGAAAACAATTGAGAGGCACTTAAAAAGGAACATGCAGTATAACGATACCTGAGTGAAGTGGCCTGAATCTCCACATATCTTGCATATCATTTCTTCTTCTTTCCGCTTCTTCCAGATCCGCTCAGTAGCTTTTGATTTAGCCTCCCAAAACTTAGCCTCTCGACTGGTAAAATCGGTTGGGACATCATTAGGGTCTTGAGGCTCCTCCTCAACATCATCATCAGAACCAGCATGAGATCTTTTGTTTCCTTTAGTAGCGTCTTGTGAACGGGCGCTACTAAGTACTGGAGGTCCTGTGTACTCCTTATAGAGCTCACTAAAATCGTCATCAACATCCGAATCTTCTCTATTTTCCATCCCAAAATGTCAACAAGCTTTAACTCCCATATACCAAACACAATCGACGCGTGTCAGCATAGACGAGAAGATGTGAAAACAGATAGAAAATACCTTTTCTCAAAAAAGAAAAAATCACACCAGTAACTAACAGTAAAATCTGTCCTTAAATAAAATTAATTCTGGAATAAATGAGACTAACACATGTCTCGATTAAATTTTGCTTTTTTCTCTCTCCGAAAAATCCTCGCTGCACATGTCCGTGCAAGTGGCTAAAAAAACCTATTACTCTAGAGCAGAAAATACAGTTCTTTTCTGTTATATAGGATTAGTCTTAGTTAGTCCCCTCAATTTGTGTCGCCAAGACATGTGTCGCTCACACTGAGCAATTACGAGGGTCATGAATCACAAAGTGATAGCTATATCTCTAATACCAATACCATACCTAAGCAATTTTAAAATTTCTTACCTTCTGGATACAATTTATTGTATCCGCCGGACTCTAACTTAAAGTACACATTAAACCGCAATATATAATCAAAAACAATCATTTAGAAATCAAAATGTAATAGTGAGTACATATGCATGTATATAGCTGTGCGAGGGTACAATAAATTAGTTTTAGGGCTTCAAGTGAATCAATCAATCAGCTAAACGGGTTTTGTAAATGTTAAAAGCTCACAGTCGATTAGGTTTTAAATGACAATAATTTTAGAACGTTG
Organism: Pittosporum tobira; assembly: GCA_032359685.1. Lineage (NCBI taxonomy): Eukaryota > Viridiplantae > Streptophyta > Magnoliopsida > Apiales > Pittosporaceae > Pittosporum > Pittosporum tobira. Next base: position 24,285 of record JAUMHB010024047.1, read on the forward strand.
CATGACCTGAGAGGAGAGAGGTGGAGGAAGAGGGCGGCGCCAGTAACTGCGAGTGCGCAAGTGATACGATGGGAAGGAAGACTGCTGCTAGGGCTAGTCCAATCTTTTCACTTCGGATTCGTTCTTCTTACCTTTCTTATTTAATATTCTTTCCGTTTTCAAATTAAATATTATTTTTAAATTTAAAATATTAATAAATATAATATTAAAATATAAATATATTATAATTTATTATATAATTAAAAATAATTAAATTTGTGTTAATTTAAATTTAACGAATACTTGTTAATTTGAGATTTAACATATTAAAAATAATTTCATGTAATTTTTTAAATTAAAAAAGTATACATTTTTAATTAAAACAATAAATAAATACATTATAATGTCTCTAGTAATATTAATATTTTTAATAAAATAATATCAATTTTTTAAGAAATATTAATTAGAAAGAAATTATTGTTAAAATAAAAATAATTATCTTAAATTTTTAATTAACATAAATTTAAATTATTATAATTTTAAAAAGAAATTATATCAATATAATATTTTACTATAGTTTAATTGATAATTAAGTACATTCTATTAAAATTTTAAATTTTCCTTTTCTTTTTTTTTTTCTCAATTTTTCGAAAGAAAAAAAAATTGTAGAGATAGAGAGAATGAAATAGAAAAACATAACAGTCCCCGTATTCGCATCTTCCGGTTCGGGTTTCTGGTTTGTCAAGTTACCGATTAACGATTGTCATCTCTCTGTTCTCAGTACCGTGAATTAAAAAATCAGAATACAAAATGGATCAAACGAGTTTCGAACTACCTCAATCATTGTTCTTCTTCTATCGTCCGTTTCTAAATGTTGAATGACTAAAATGGAAAAGCTCAGAGAAGCTGACTTCAGTGACGACTCGGACCCCTATCACAACTCTGTGACGTCAACTTCGGATGACCTCGTCACTCACCACGACGGACGCGACCGGAACTTCGAAAACGGCCAACGGCATGTTCAGCACAGCCATAACCAGAACTGCAGTATCGAACCGAATGATTCTATTAGCGGCGGCAGCGGCAGTGATGGTGGCTCCGATCATTCTTTCCCTCCTCCCTGGCCGTGAAAGACATTTTCCTCCTGGTGTGCATTCTTTCTTTCTCAGTGAATTACTTTTATATACATGTACAACATATATTTCTCTGTATATTACAGGCAAGCATTTTTTAGGTTGTACCTGCAATTATTCATGTAGAATTCTTTTAATACAGTTTATTCGTAGTCCATCGTTACTGTGATTTGTTAATACTCTCCGAGTTGCTGTATTGCAGTGTGAAGTTCCATTACTTTCAACCTGATAATCATGTAGTTTGTTATAGTCTTAGCCCTTAGGTAAGGGGTTAAATTAGAAATTTTATTCTAAAAGTGTATGAGTCCCATTTCTAACATTTACAAACTTTAAGGAAATATTTTTATCCAATGTTTACCCCTAAGTATATTGGTTGTGTAGTTAGTGCCTTAGTGGTGATGACATGATCGTGAAATTATGATTTTAAGGACATATTTTGTCATTTGTCAATAGCATCGTCGGGAAAGGAACTCATTTGTTGGAGCAATAAGAAATTGAAAAATGGGACTCATTTTGTGGAATTAAAGGAATATGATTTTCTGAAAGTGGACACTTATTTTGGAATGGACAAAATATGTGATATTGGAGTTGCTCAAAATTGAACAACTTCCACAAGGCGACAGGAAGTCTGATTCTAAATTTATTGTTACTTTTACAACTTTAAAGATTTTGTTTCTAAGGTTATGCTGTTGGTGGTACTTGTTTGAAACTTTACATCGGAGGGGTTCCAAGAACAGTTACTGAACAAGATTTAAGTTCCTGGTTTTCCTGATAAGAACAACTTCAAATGATTTTCTTCCTAATTAGTTAGCTTAGGCTTTGATTAACTTTCATCCACATTATCTTGCAGGTGAGAACCATGCACATGTTTATTATGATATATTTTCTGAGCATTACTTATTAATAATATAAGGCTATTACCATATCATTTTGGAAAGATATGTAATAAATGAAGAAAATAATATAATATAGTTATATCGAGAGAGAGAGAGAGAGAGAGAGAACAATTTGTTCAGTGATAGAATGCAATCATTAACTACATCACTTGCATGGTGAATGCTCTTTCTAGACTGTCACTCTGTCCTATGCATATTTTCAACATGTTACTGGGGCCGATATAGGTATGTACGATCACATATGATTTACTGGAACTTTAGAATTTTGCAGGATATTGTATTGTAAAATATTCAAAGTTTGAGGAAGCTGATTGAGTACTTTGTTAGATTTGTGAAACTGTTGGTTGCCTGTTTCTGTTGGATCAGATAATTTTTCACATGTAACTGGGAGACATTGATATAAGATGTTGCAGAAAACGTATCCATCAATAACTTTCATTGAGCCTGGTTTTTCTTTTTTCACTTCTGTTCATTTCTGATATTCTCTCTGCAAGCCGCCGGCTTTAGGATAGGTGCAAACAAATTGTATGTTGGTTTCCTGAACAGGCAAGTTTTGAAAGGGAAATTGAAGAAATATGCTCCTTGCTATTATCTTTCGAATATTACATATAGTTCTTCGTTGTCATATAATGGTTGCCAATATGTGACCATGTGAACAATGGTGGATGCAGGAACCATCTGACTAGAAAGTCACTCAAAACACGATCAAATATTTGTCTTCAGCAACAGAAAGAGGTAAGGTTATGCTTTACTACCCGAGAATATTTACAAGGGAGAAGCCTCAATAGGCATATGCGCCTCTCGTAGACAAATACCGACTAAGGCTGCTCCTACCGTGCGGTAGTATCAGGCAGACAGTTCCACCGGGTAGTGCCAGGAACTGGTTTTGGAATCACGAGGCCTTCCTTATTCAGAGGGGGACTCGATTCTGAAATGGAATGATTGATAGAATCAATATGCACATCATTTGTGGGTCCTTACTTATTGCACCGGTAATAGTGCTTATTCATGACCAACACTTCATCTGATCGATATGGCAGGCTTCTACGACCGTGATGAGTTACGGATCCGGAAAAAATAATACTGACGCCTTATTGTGCGTTTGCAATTATCATTTTTCTTATTCTTTGTTAATATTATAATTATATTTTACCTTTGGACACTTTACAAAGTCATAAGGTTTTGCAGATGTTTAACTGTTAGATATTTTCCCTTTATGGTCTTGTTGAAGATGTCTTCATTGTGCACAAAGAACTGAAGCAAAGCCGAGGTGTGATCATTGCTCTTACATTTAAAAAATTTCTTTTAACTATCGATCTATCGTCATATTAGACGAGGTCGTATGCTCAAATATGTTATCTGCCCTTTTCTGATGACTATATCACAAATCTTGAAGGATAATGTTTTATTAAAAGAGTTGTTTGCTAATGATATAGGGTTGTGGATCAACCATTGATTGTTCAACTGACAGATCCTAAGGAGCCCAAGACTGGAGAATCAAGGTTCAATACATCCATAGACTGCTAAAAGAATCTTCTGGTGCTAATGAATTTTGTTCCTTGCTGTATTGAATAATGCAGGTTTTTTAAAAGTTTGTAGGTTGTGCACTAATATAATTTGCGTTTGCGAGGGAGACAAAAAGTCACTTCTCTTGCAAGCAGAAGATTTAATTTCTCGTTTCACTTTCCTCATCATATCTTCCTGGGATCAATGCCAAATTTGTTTGTTTGTCCGATTAGCAACTTCAACGACCTTCCTTAGCTGCACAAGTCAGTTGACTTTTCTTTCCTTTCTTGGTTCATTTCAAGTTTTGAGTGTTCCTATTGCATATCAGGCTTTGTTTCAAAAATTCAAGGGCATCATTTTGCCTTGTGATATCTATATCAAGTGTTAGCCCTTCCATTAGAAAGAAACAGTTTGTTATTATTTTCAACTTTTTATGGATAATGAAATCAAGAGAAAGCAGTAGGAAAGTACTTAATATTACCTAGCCCCAAAAAAAAAAAAAAATTATTCTCCAATGTTGCAGCTAGCAAATTGAGATTGACCCACTTTACCCAAGAAATATTCACTTGTGATATGTCTACTGAAACAAGCAATTACCTTTGGCCCTGCACTTTTAATATATATTTTGACCACAATAAGACAAAGTACTAGTATTTAAGTGAAGTGAAAGCTTCTACTTAGAAGTGAGTTTGCTGTTGATGAGATATTGCAAGGAAAATAGGTTTCAAATTTTGCTGCACGATAGTGAAAATAATTACACTATCATTTAATCTTAGAATTTTCATTCTCTTGTTTCCTATTGGCAAGTATTCTCTATGTACTTGGTGTCAATAAATTTAGCCCACTACCAGGTGCTACACAAGTAAATAACTAATCCAGTGTATGATATCTGGTTTCACATATTAACATCAAACAATAGCACCTCTTTGTCAATAAATTAAATGTTTAATGTTTATTTATTTTTGCATATTGCTATCACCTTTGTTCACTATATGGCTTGATTCACATAGACATGTTTTCGTTTTTCAGGGACTTGGTCATGTGCATGCACAGGATTCAATTTGTAGCTAAGTGGTATTAATTAATTCTAATCATCAATTAAAGAATTAGGTTGCAGAATCATCTGCATGCCTTTTGTCATTATTACCTTTCCAGTTTTGGAATTGTTCGAACTCTATATGTCTATCTAGGGAGAAGATTAGTTATTGTTCTTATGTAAATAATATGCTGATGGTATTTATGGTTTTCCACTTGATCTTGAATATATTAGGACAATAGACTTGGGCTGCTTCATGATTGTATGTTCTCAAGGAAATAATATGTTCATTATCAGGTACTTTAGGTAGCGGGCTGCAAGGGCAGGAACTGGAAATAGGAAGTTCTTATTGCAGATTCATGCAAAGTGCAGACTGCTGTAGTCTTAATGCAAAGGACCATTAAGCTACTGATCCATTCAGTTGAAGGGCTGTTTTTCGTTTAAACCATTATGATTTGGCTTTGTTCAGTGTACATACACGAGTAATTTTTCTTTATTTTTTTTTTTTTTTTTTTTTTTTTTGAGGTATATATACACGAGTAATACTCGTTAACCACGAGTCTTAGAAGTGCTATCACGTGATCTTGCCACGTATATAGTTTTTTTTCCTTCTGTTTTTCGGCAAATGATTTTATGTTTTTATCTAGAGGTTTTTTGTTTTCTTTCCTCTTTTTTTTATTTTTATTTTTAATTTACCAATTTGAGAATGTCAAAGTGAAGTTTTTGCAAATATATATATATATATATATATATAGACACACACACGCTAAGCTTAGCTATTAAGCTTTAAAATCTTAGTTAAACTAAACCTTGAGTTCCGTTGCCGTACCTGGTGAAGTAATGTTTGGAGTACCAAATTTCGGGTATAATTTGTTTCGAAATGTATGATTGCACACCTTTGTACTACAATCTTGGACAATCCTATAATATATAATTTGGGACACATTTGCAATTATCCTTCCTGGGTCACTGAAGTCGACAAATTTTTAATACTCTATTTGTGAGATTTGGTGTAAAGAAAATAAAAGAAAAGAATAGAAACTTTAGAAGTTGTCTTTTCTTGGGTTTGTGAGTTTTATAAAAGAAAAAAAAAATAGATTATTGTGTTATCCGTTTTACAAAAATAAGGTTGTATCATAAATAGATAATAATATATAGAATACAGTAAGCTTGTTTAGGTTGTTTGGAATTACTTTTTAAAATTAATTTTTTAAAAAGCTATAAGTGAAATATAAACCTTTTACGCACAAATGAAAAAACCGATGAATTGTAATTTTTGGAATAACATTTTATAAGTTATGGCAAACAGGGCCATAGTTTATTTTGGACTTAATTGCAAAAAAAAAAAATCAACTGATTTTACTGTTTTTTATATTTAAACGAACTATTTATTTATTTTTTCAAAAACACCATTAAACTATACAATTACTTATTTTCAATTTATTTAAACGTACAATAATATTTTTATTTTTAATTTATTTAAACGTACTAATCAATATATATGATTTTTTTTGTAACTTATAATTTATTTAATTTTAAAATATATTTTAAATTATTCAAAAATAAACTGTAGTTGCATTCATTGAATCAAAACCCATGGGAGGAGATCGGGGATCTCACGCATTGTACAAGTAATGGAGGGGGTCCGTTGCAATAATAGATAGAAGATAAAAGTAGGTCAGAGGTTGGTGAGGTCATATTCTCTTTTGGTTGTTCGCATGTAAATTTATTTCAAGATATTTCACTTTTTTTTTTTTTTTTTTTTTTTGGGGTACATCAAGATCTTTCACATTACTCACATTTATTTCCTTTCGTTTATTTCTCACATTGTTGTCGTTGTCTTTCTTTTTACTTAAAAATGGGTGTTTAATTACTTTCTCTGCAGTCAAAAAAAAAAAAAAAATTTAAAAAGTGTCACGAGTTATGTCACAATTTTAGTTTTTGACATGCTCATATTTATTTATTTTCTTTCACATAGTCACGCATTCACATTTATATTCTTACATTTATTTCTCACATTTTTGTTGTTGTCTTTCTTTTTACTTAAGAAAAATGTGTTTAATTATTGCCTCCACAACCAGGAAAAAAACAAAATGGCACAACTTATGTTACATTCTTAATTTTTGACACAAATTATTTTTTGCCAAAAGGTTCACGATAGCACTAAGTCATTCAACTTAGTTCAACACACAAAAGACATACACATACACACAAGTATGCGCAAGTTTTCTTGTCATTGTATCCAAGACTTTGTGTCATGGCCTTGTCATAGTCCTAGGATAATCCTCTCCCTATATATACTTTATGAGGAAAAACTAAAAGTGACAACAGTAGACATCATCTATGTCTAAATAATCATAATGGGGTAGAAGTCCCCTATTAGCAAGTTGTCGTTGACGACTTGCCATTGCCTTGCCAAATGGTAAGGTGAAGCTTCCGTCCATGACAAACCATCCCACCAGACGAGCTCAATGTCCTCATCGGATGATATGCCCAATACTTGTAGGGCTACTTATCAAACTGTCACAAGTCTTCACCATTCTCCCAAGTAGCATTCACCTCCTCACCTTTCCAATGTACCAAATAGTTTGTTTGTTGATTTAGTTTATTTTGCCCCACATTTGTATAAGCTAGAATATTCACAATTTTCTTCTCATATATTTTTATCATCAACAGAAGAGGATGTTTTCTCTGGATCACTACCCAAATGGTAAAGTTTGAGGAAACACACATGAAATGTAGGATGGATTTTCAATCTTTTCGGCAACTTCAACCTATAAGTCGTAACACCAATTTTTTTCATCACCTTAAGTAGACCATCATAGTTCGAAAGAATGCCACAATGTATCGTCTTTACACTAACCTTTTTTCATATTTGGGTAGTAGGCTTCAGCAATAATTGATCTCCCACAGCAAATTTAAGTAAATTTAAGGGGTTTTCGATTTTGATATGTATATCTCTTCATTCTCTTCTGGAACTTAGCCAAACTGTCTTCCGCTTCCTCCAGCATTTCTTATTTCTCAAGAGTAAAACCATAAGCATTCAGGCACTTCCCAACATACTTCTGCATAATCACCTCTTGCAAGGTCAAAGGTTGATTCCCCACAGCTAACTTAAAAAGGCTAAAAATCAATAGCAAAAGACCGATGAAGAGTGTCGTCAAACTGAGAAAAATCCAAAAATTTCATCCAATGTTGCTGGCTTGATGTAACAAAATGCCTCAAGGTAGTTTTCTAACAACTAATTTATCTATTCGGTATGTCCATTATTATGGGGATGATTGGTAGTAGATAACTTCAACTCCAACCCAATCATGTTGAATAATTTAATCCAAAACTTCCCAATGAACCGAGCATCCCTGCCACTAATTATGTCACAGGGCACTCCAAATTTTTTTACCACATTCTTGCAGAATAATTTTGCAGTAATTTTCGCGAGACAAAAATCTGATACAGCCATAAACATTGCACACTTCGAACTTGAAACTATCAACTTTCGAAAAACCCAAAATAAAATCCATAGAAACATAAATCTATAATTTACCGGGTATAGGCAATGATTGTAGCAAACCAACGTCTTTCTTATTTTTCAATTTATCAAGTTTTCACACTAAATAAGTCTTCAAATAGGCCTTGACATTATCATCTATCTTCGGTCTGTAGTAGGATCTGGCCAAAAAAGCCAACATCCTCTTTCCTCATATAATTATTTCAATATTTCTCGCCCTTGTGAACATACAATCTGAATATAGCAATCCATTATCAACCCAATACTTTCGAACCAACCCCTTATTGACAATTTGCATAATTTTTTAATATTCTACATCATTTTCCGACTCAACTTTTATCTTGTTAAGGAAATTAGTTTCAAACAAAGTCAAGACACCAATAACAAAATTATATTTTTCTAGCTTGTCTAACTATACAAAATCAATCTGAACCAAGTGCTCTTGCCATCAATCTTGCTCCATGGACAACTTCTTCTGCGTTTTGAAATAGGTGTTGGACACATTCTCAATCAACATCGTGAACTTCGTATCTATGAAGTAGTGCTTCTAAATCTCCAAACAATGGATCATCGCTTTCATAAATGGTGTATATCTGTTCAGCATCCTTTAACTTGTGACTTTCAAAGGTTATTGGATGTCCATTTTGCACTAAAACTCCACCAGTGACATAATTTAAGACATTAATATACATTTCAAAAGGAATATCAAATTCTGAAAACCACAGTACTGGTTCAGACGAGGCAGTAACCTTCAATCTTTTACAAACATCATCACACTTGGGAATCCACTCCCACTTCACATCTTTCCTCAAAAGATTCCATCAAAGGATTTACTCGATGTGAGTAACACTTCCGGTAGTAATTAGTTAATCCAATAAAATATCTCAATTCCACAACCTTTGTAGCCGTCGACTAATCTACAATGACCTGCATTTTCTTGGGATCCATCATCACTTGACCATTACTCAATAAATGACCAAAGAATATGATTTTATGTCTATGAAATTCACACTTCTCATTTTTCAATAAAAAGAATATTCACGCAAATTTATAAACACAAGTCTAAGGAAATGAATATAACCTTCCAAAGGCTCACTATAAACAACAATATCATCCAGATACACAACCACAAATAGATCTAGAAATTCATATAAAACATCATTCATAAGATTACAAAGTATAACAGGGTCATTTGTAAGGATAAATGGCATAATCAGAAACTTAGATGAGCTATACTTTGTTAAACAAGTCCATTTTGACTCATCTCCTTTCATAATCAGCACTTGTCAATAGCTAGATCGTAAATCCAATTTTGTAAAGAATACGAGTTTGGACAACTTATCAAACAATTCTACAATATTTGGAATTGGATACTTGCTCCTTCACTATTAATTTGTTCAAAGTCCGATAATTCATACACATTCTGAGAGAACAATCAATCTTCTTTTAGAACAAAATCGAAGCATCATATAAAGTTTTTGAAGGTTGGATCAACATCAAATAATTCATTCAAATAATTCATCAATCTAGCCAACTCCAGTGTGGCCATTCTTTAAGGTGTTCGCACCTGGTACCAACCTGATGATGTGGTCCAGAACTCACCGTGGAAAAAGATTCAGAACTCACCGTGGAAAAAGAGACTTAGGCAATTCATGGGCATAATATCACTGAATACCTACAATACTTAATCAGGCTTCAATTCAACCAGCATTATCAAATATATTAGATCACCCCATTTCAAAACATTCTTGACTGAATTGCACACACATATTAACTTTCAATTTTGCCTTGTGTTTCCCATTTTTTAGATATATACCTTTAATAAATGTGGGACATTTCTAATCTATAATCAACAACCTACCAAGATGAGGTAACACGACCCCCTTTACTTCCATCAAAAAATCATTCTCAAGTATCAAATCAAAATTGCCTAAGGGAATAATCAAAAGTTCATATTGCCTTCCCAACGAAAGATGCATAACATCAGAATTTACTACCTTAAACTTATTATCATGTTGAAACAAATTCAATTTCAAGTTAGTAATTTCATGTGCAGTGACAAAACTATTAGTTGCACTAGTATCAATATAGCTTCAATATCAATTTCCTTCACTTTAATTAAGACATACATCAAATCACCAGATATAATCTTAAGGTCATTAAATAACATTAAGAAGTTGGAGACAATTTATCTGAGATGTTCCATATCCATGGTCTTTATGTGGTTACCATCTTTCTTCTCCTTTGAAGTTTGCTAAGAATTCTTCCCAAGAGGAAGAAGATGATTTGAAATCAACCAAGCCCTTGGCTGCAGCAATAGCAGACGGAAGATCTCTCACATATTGACAACACAACTTTGTTTACGCCCAAGTTTGCAATCTCAACTTAAAGTTGAACAATTTATCATTTTTTGACATATTTTGTAATATCAAGCATCAAATAATTGAATTCTTTAACATAATCATGAACTGTACCTTTGTGCTTCAAATGTTTTAAAGTTTTACTTGCCACCCACGCCGCATTCAATGGCAAGAACTGATCATTCAATTTCTTTTTCAAGACGGCCCAGTCTGGATTTTGGGTCTACCATCCACTGCATCATCAGCAATCTGCGTCCTCCACTAAATTTTTGCATGACGAGTAAGATACATGGTTGTAATGTTCACCTTTTCACCATTAGGAACATGAACAGTATGAAAGTATTACTCTACATCGAACAAAAAAATCTCTAGCTCTTTGGCATTCTGTGCACCGCCAAAGGATTTATGTTATGAAACATGAACCTTTTCACGGTTAACTTTTGACACCAATTTTTTTTTTTTTTTTTTTAACCAAAAAATATGTGATGGCACTAACTCTCCCAACTTAGTTCAGCCCACACATATACGCATGCAACATGTGTATAGCAAGCACGAACACACATAATTACAAACAATGCCCAAATTTTACTATTTCGCCCAATAAAGGATTATAAAAGTTGCTTACAAGCCTGCAAAAACTTATACAATTTTGAACACACACATTATAAAAATACAAGACAAGGTAACAACTAAATATATCTGTCCCAAAAATCTCTACTAATCAAAATTGGAGAAAATCAACTGCTTAACTGTCTTGTCTTATCCAGACGAGCAACTTCTGTCGATTATTTGTCTCCCCAAAAGCTTGTTTCATGTGCCCAACAAATTTAACCATAGCTCGTATCCCACAAGAAAATTGTTGAGCCAATCAGACCATTCCTTAGCCAATTTTTAGCAAACATAATTATCGGCGTGCCAAACTGCCTACATAGGAGAACTAATGCCCCAAACCAATTTCAAGCCCACAATAGTGATTCCAACATGCCAACACTTTACTGAAATGTTGCCTCAACTCCCAGCACTTGCCTAAGATGCTAGACATATCTTACCTTCGAAGTCGCTACCGTTGGCCACCACTAGTCACAGTGTGCCACCATAGGAGGGTAGTGTTGCACCACCTCAATACCATGTGTGCCCAAAAATGCCCAAGTTTGCTTGTCATTGTGCCCAAACCTTTGTGCCATGGCCTTACCGGAGTCCAAAGACAGACCCCTCCCTAAATATGCTTAATGAGATGAAAATAATAACAGTAGACATCACCTATACATGAGCAATCATAATAAGATGAAAGTCCCATTAGAAAGTTGCTGCTGCCATTGGCATGCTATTGCCTTGCCAAAATGACAAGGTCAAGCTTCCATCCATAACAGCTTATTATATGTAAAAGACAAACTTAAATCTAAAAGAGACCAAAATTAAGAACAATAAGTTTCTTAAAGATATATATACAACATATGAAAAACTAGAATCTCCATTGGATCACGTCAGATGAATCACCATAAGGGTTACAAATGATGCCAAGAGTTACTAGCAAGGAATTAAGAGAATTACATTAGATTTCATCTACAGACTACACCTCCTTTAACCAGTTCCTACATAAAATTACGAAAGGTTTTTTTTTCCTGCATCTACTCGTGATGATCAGTTCCCATGAGGGAAGGCAGGCACAATGTCTTGAAGAAGCCCATTATCTCCCAAAAGCGCGTTCCCCGCCGGAGATCCAAAAGCTGCATTAGGATTTGCAGGACTATTCCCCATCGTATTATAATTACAATTAAAGGGCACTGACATACCGTTAAACTCCGGCGGAGGGAAGGCGGCAGCTGAGATATTGCCGGAAGGTGGTGGAAATCCGACGGGGCTTCCTCGAGGCATGACAGGGCTTTGATGGGTGTGTTGACCTTCATAAGTTGTCACAACTACGCTAGGATCATTAAAACAACGCTCCACTCTCTTCTTCACATTACATGAAGCATTAGTGCACCGATAGTAACTCCTGCACTGATTGAAATCCATTCAAAAATATATACAGACATACGCTTCTATTTTAATATTATTAATTAATAAAGTTTCCGTGTTTAATTTTAATTTTAAAATAAAGAAAAATATCACTAAGTTAAAAGGGTAAATGAGTCATGGGTGAACTATTCAGCAGTGCAATAGAGGGTGTATCATTTGCATCAAATGTTATATTGCACATAGTTTGCAGATGCATCCTCTTTTTCAGTGGGGGAGCCAGCTTAAGGGCTAGATGGACTGGCGCCCAACTGAATTTTTGAGAAATTAGTGTATATATATATATATAGATAGATAGATAGATATATTTTTATCATAATAAATATACATATTATATACATATTGTTGAATTTTAAACTAAGCGTGTTTGTCCTACTAGGGAATAATTTGATTTACAATTATAAAGATAAGAATTTAAGTCTCTTTACTCTTTTGAGGTATTTTCTACTAAAAATAAATTAGACACTTAAACATATATAGTTAACTTTATATATTATTATTTTTAATAATTATTATTATTTAATATTTTAAAAATTATAACAATATCCCTCTATGTGAAAATTTGTCTCCGCCACTACTTTTTTTTTCAATTTCTCAATACCCTTTTCTTTTTTTCTCGAAAAATAACTATTGATAATAAATGGGAATAGGAAAGTACCTAGGAAAAGTGCTGTTTTTAACAGCTTTTTGGCCGTACTTTCTCCATCTGTACCCATCTTCCAGGTGATCAACCTGGCTCTTTGTCATGAAAGCAAACCTAGGCTCTTTCTGCTTCTTCTTCTGACTAGTTTTCTTGGGCTTCAACCTATATTCACAAACCCCAAATTAGAAATATTAACAAACCCTCTAACTTACAGATCAAATACTTCCAAAAAAAGAAAAACAGAGAGTCACATTATAAAATATACATTTTTTAATGAAGTTGTGATAATAAATTTTAAAATGTTGTATTATTTTATATTAAAATTGATAAATTGAAATTTTATTACGAAATAAAAATATTGATCAATTGAATCTTTTTATAAAACGAGAAGAGTAATACAAAAAAATTAGATTCACAGATGGATTCTTCATTAAATTAAACTCAAAATACAGAAAAAGAAGCTTACTGTTGCTTAGTTTTCTGCCCTTCATCTTCTAGTCCATCCACTACCTTACTCTGTTCTGCTCCACTTGAAACTGATGAAACTGAAGAAGAGTTGGGAGTTGCAGGGGTAGTAATGACTTCAGATGTCTCTGCAGGAATTTTTGAAGCTTCTACTGGAGGAGCCAAAGCCAATGGTTCTTCTCCAAGTATCTCCAAGATTGAAGTATTAAACTGATCTTGAATACCCAGTAATTCCATGAACCCTAATGAGCTCTTTTGATCATCACCAAAGTCCAACATATCTGTTAATGGGTCAGCAGGATCTAATGAATGGCGGGTCGGATCTTCTTCCACCTTTACCATTTCTTTCCCTTCCATTTGATCAAAATTACAGATGAAGATTTTTCATTTATATAAAATATCTCTATTGCTCTTTATAAGTAAGCAGGCTTTGTTGGTACATTTTAAGGTATGAATGCAAAGAGAGATTTTAGTTTGGGTATGGAAATGGGTGAGGTCTTTTTGAGTTTTGTTTGTGGTGCCGGTCAATCTCTGTATGGAATACAAACAAGAGGGACCGCTGAGGAGGTAATCGGGTATTAAATGCAAAGGGGCAGATAGGTGGACCAGATAAGTCGGTCTACTATTTCATACGTTGGTTTTGACCAAAAAACTGGTTACTGTGTGAACACAATCGATTTAGTGCATGTTTGGTAATAACATTAAGAGTTTATGATATTTTAATATAATCAAATATTATTATAAATTATAATAGATTAAATTTAAATTTAAAAAATTAAATTTATAACTTAAATTGAATTTCAATAAAAATTTAAAATTAAATTTAAACTATAAATTATAATTTAAAAAAGATTACCAAATAAGCGCTTAATGTCTGGTTGGTAAGATTATGAAATCAAATATAATAAAAAAAATTATGCTTGATAAATTTAATTTAATTTTAAGAAATTTAATTTTTAAGTTAAATAAAAATTAAAATTGAATTTAAGTTTCTAAATTAAATAAATTTTATTATTTATTTAATAATAATTTATTAAGCGTTTATAAATAATTATTTTTATAATTTATTTTATTTTTACTCATATAATTTATATTTTAATTAATTATAATAAATAAAATATTATAAAATATGAATCATAAGTACATAATAACAAAAAAAATTAATAAATTAAATTTGATAAAGAATACCAAACAAATCCTTAAGCTTATTAAGGTAGAGTGGAGGGTTCCAATCTCGACTTTTATGTTCGACATGTTAGTGTGGTTTTGATTGTCTTAATATTTGCCGAGCTCCACAAAAAAATATTTCTTTAACTAATTTAAGAATTTTAAAGTTCAAATTGTCATGATGTTTTATTTTTAAGAAAATTAAAATAAACTTTATAGTTAGTTATAAAAAATTTATAGTTTATAATATTAATTATTATGATTTTAGAAAATGACTAGAATTTAAATGAAATTATTTTTATCCCCTAGATATATATTTAAGTCGATTTATTCACGGACCGCAAAATTTGATTAACTTGTCTAATAGATTAAGATCTTGTTTTCTACAGCTTATGACAAATTATTTTAAATAACTATATTTTTATACATTTTTTATTTATACATACAAAATATGTACTTTATTTATAATATTTTCTAAAATTATTTTAAACATCCAAATTAACTTAATTATAATTAAATAATTAATAATCAATTAAAATAAATACTTATAAAAGGACCTAAATGAGTCCAATTTGACTCTCAATGACAGTAGCACTAGTGTACTACTGTACCAATGTAATAATATTCCGTACTAACTAATCTATAAATATTTGATGATATTAGAATATACAAACATTATTATTATTATTATTATTATTATTATATAATTGCCGGTGAGCCCATCACGAAGATCTTTATCCAAGTAAAATCCAAAGCTGTACTTCTCAATATATAATTGAAACAAATAAAAATATCATAAAATTTTAAATATATATTTTAATTATAAATAAATTATTAAAATTATCATTTTAGATTGTTAAATAGTGATTAAATTGTTTTTATATTATTATAATTTTAAATAATGAATAAGTGAATAATTCACTATAATATTATAATAATAGTTGAAAGTGTGAGCTAAAAATATTAAAATATTTAATAAAAGAAGAGTAAAAATAAATGATTTATATTATTAATTTTTTTTAAAAATAAAGTGATTCAATAATATGAGGACATCCGGAAAAAGTGTTAAGGTACGAAAAGATAGATTACTACACCCACATGATTAATGTCTTTTAATCACATGTTTAGTTACAAAAAAATAAAAATCACATAGCTAAGCTCAATTTCTGTGAAGCCAACTGGTCCACGATACACGGACCCTGCTTGCCATCAATCCGCAAATCGATGTCCGACCGTTGGGCCTTAGCAATCTCACCCCCATACGTGTGTATTCACAAACAACAGACAACCACCGTTAACTTAAATGATCATACGGCTATCCTTTATCTTCATTACGTCATAAGCACGCGCCTAAATTTTCAGGCGGTTTGGAAATATTCTGAAGGGTGACTTTGCTTGTAGCATACGTTCTAGATTTATTTTCTTAGGTAAGTGGTGGAGAAGTATTCATACCAATTAATAATTGCGTCATTTCAAATTAGATATTAAATCTCATAAGAATTATTTTTTCCATTTTAAAATACGTAGAATATTTTTTTAAGTATAAATTTTAAAAAATATATTTAATTATAAAAAATTATTTAAATTATTTTTATAATATTATAATTTTAAATAATGAAATAATATACCATAATGTTAAAATAATAATTAAAGTGATATGCCATCAAAATTGGAGTGATGGTTAAAGTAGTTGGTTATATTTAATAAATTAAGCAATAGTTAGATATTTTATATTCTTAAACTTTTTGAAAAATAAAATAATGCAATTAATTTGGGATGTCTAAGAAAAAAAAATATTGCATCTTAATTTGTAACTGATGGTGTGTAAATTTTATAATATAATAATGGATTCAAAATTTAACCCAATAATGGAGACAAGATTATACACTGTATATAAGCCCGTAAAATAATGAATAGGAAATTATATTCAATAAATGAATAAAACTCCACTTAATAAATAAAAATAATAATTTTACGTATTATATGCAGGAGACTTAAAGGCTAAAACTTGTTAGGAATTAGAAATATTATAACTTCACGCTTAACCATTAAATTAAAACTTCATTAGTCATTCTCTAGATATTATTACTAAAGTAGTATATTATACATTTATGCTTCATATTATTACTCTTTTGTCTTAAAAAATATATGTAATATTATATTTTTTATAAATTTTAAAAAATATTAATTTTATTTTTAAAAAATTATAAATTTAATTTTTTATCTTAAAAAATATTACGACAGACATATTAATAAAATTATGTAATTCATATATTCTTTAAGTGAGTTTATTTAAATTATAAGTGGTCTACATTTTTTTTCTTTCATCTTTTCTAATTTACATAAAATAAATAATTAATTTTCATGACAAATGGAGTATGTCTAATTGTTAAAAAATTATATAAATTGACCTTAGTATTATAATTTTAGATAATAGAGTACTTATTGAAATAGTTGATCGTAATGTTTAAAAAGTGGCTAAAATAATTTTAAAAAATAAAATAGTGATTGAAATAGTGGGCTCTGATGTTAAAATAGTGATTGAAGTAGTAAACTATAATATAAAAACAATGGTTGAAGTGGTAAGGTATACTCCATTAATCCCATTTTTATTTGTGATAATTTTAATTTTGGGTTGTCCTAGTTTATTTATCACTTTTCTTTAGTATATTATTTTTTGTTGGATTTTTTCAACCATGCTTATATTTTATTAGTCAACTTTCTCATTAGAGCACAACATATTAATATATAAAATTTAATTACTCTTATCAAAGTTTTTCTCTCATTTCACTATATATAATAACATATCTTATTGGTTAGGATAAAAATTATATTTTGGGAAAACCAAATATTTTCTTAATAGACGTGAAATTATCAATTAAAATAATTAAATTAGGACTGAGATAATACTATTTAACAAAATAATGGTAAATCGGATAATTAAGTCACAAAATTTTTCAAAAATATTATCCCTCCATCCAATTTAAATGTCTTAATTTTGTTAGTAGTATTCAGCAAGAGTTTTAAGATGCTTTAAAATATAATACATTATATTTTTATATTTATTAAATATATTAAAAATTATAACATACAAATATATAAATATGTGAAAATATTTTAAAGATATAATACGTGAATATATTCTTAAAGCATTTTATAATTTGTGCTAAAAATATTTAAAAAATAAATCATTAAAATTAAGACAGATAAAATATATTTCTTGAAATATTCAAAAGAAACAAATAATATTCCATATAACCTTTATGAGACAAAAGAAATACTACATTCGTTCCCCAAAAATATCAAATTGTATAAAATACGCAAATTAAAAAAATTTATAATTAATAAGAAAAGAATATTTAAATGACTTTTTTACTCTTGAAATGGTTTAAACCAAAAAAAAAAAATTTACTTATTAAAACAGAGATTTTTAATAATTTTATAATAAAAACAAAAAAAATAATCTTTTATTTTAAAACTAAAAAATTATGTTTTTAATTTATTTTTTTTAAACGGAATTAGTATTATTTAAGTTAGTGAGCCATAATAATCAACGTGATTTTAACACTTGAATGGTGTGACGTGAGTACAGTAGACTTAAAATATTGATTTGACTGGTGAGGTTGCTTGTTGGATACGTTTTGAGGGGCTCAAAAACGAACAAAAAAATTAAAAGCTAGTTTTGTTTGGTTCTGAGAGGTGTCACCACCAAGACTAAAGTGGGCGTAGGTAATATTCCCTCCGTCAAAAAAATATTAAAATATTTTAATTTTTATAAAATTTATTTAATATTATAATTTTAAAAAAATAAATAGTAATTAAAGTAATAATATTATAATTTTATAAAAAAAAATAGTGATCGAAGTGGTGGAGTATAATACTGATATTATAGTAATATTATAATTTTAAATTAGAGAACAATAATTGTAGTGGTGTATCATATTTGATAAAATAAGAATAATTTAGATAATTTATATTATTAAACTTTCCAAAAAGGCAAGTTATAATTTTTATGATTGGTCCAAAAAAGACAAGTATTACAATTTTTATGAGACGGATGAAGCAGTTTATTTCAATAATTTATAATTTATTTTTAAAAATAAATTATTTTAAAATTATTAATAAATAAATTATAAAATATTTTAAAATAAATGACGTCATACAAGTAGCAGTGGTGATTCGAAACCTAGGCTAAGATTTGACTATTATGAAAACCAAACAGAGATAAGATGATAAGGGAAATGGGTGAAGGAGGTAACGTTTAATTAATTAAAGTAGGTTCAGGGTGTATTTAGGAATGTTTTTTAAAATTTCAGCTAGATGATGGAATGTTTTAAAGTTTGGGTCGCAATATGTTACTCACATCAAAGTTTAGGGTGCAAAATGCACTTTACACCAAAATAATATCACGGTCTTATTTTGTATAATTTATTTTAGAATAGTTTATTTGTTAATTAAAATGTGCGATGAGCTAAAAAAATACATATTAAATAATTTTTAAAAATAAATTTACAATATTGCTATAGTTAACCTGTAATTTTTATTTTTTTTAAATTAATAAAAACAAGTAAGATTAAGTTAGTTGATTTTTTAAAATAAGTTATAGTCAGTACCAAACAAAGTTTTAGGGTCTGTTTGTTTCAGTTTATTGAAACTGATTATAACTTATTTTCAAAAATTAAATAACTTAAAATTAATTATTTTTATTAATTTTAAAAAAATATTATAGGTTAAGTAGAATTTATATTGTCGACTTATTTGGAAAAGTTAATCAATATGTGTTTTTTTTTTCTTCATATTATAGCTTATTATAGTTATGAAATAAAATTAAAATTATTCTGAAATAAACTGTGTCAAATAGACCCTTAGACTTCTATTTTTTCGAGTCCAAAGAAAAAGGGAAGAAGATTGACTCGACCTCTGACCTTTGATATTTTAATACTCCTTCAATACTAAAAGGAATGAGATCGGACATTCTTTTTCTTGATCTAAAATAATTGATTTGGACACATTTGTTAATAAAAATATATTGTATATATTTAAAGAAAAATAATTTTATGAGAATATTAATTTTTTTTTATAATTTATAATTTTTCTCTCTATTCAAACAAAAAAAATTAAATTGTGAACTTTAAATATTTTATACATTATTTTTGAGACATGAAGAGTGAAGAATGTATGCGTGGGATCTTCCGTTTGAAGATAAATGAGAAATAGAGCTTCTAAATTGGAATAAACAGAATATGAATTTATGATTGTGATTTTAATTTAGAGTAAGATTTTTATTTATTATTAAGAAAATAATTATGAATTATATTAATTGAATTGGAATAGAATTTTTATTTGTGTTAAGAAAATAAGTATAACGATAATTAATATTTGTAGGAAACTATAAAATATTATATCATACTGTATTATATATTATATTATATATATATATATATATAGAGAGAGAGAGAGAGAGAGAGAGAGTCCAACTCGAGTCAAACTTCCATTCATATTCATTTCTTTAATATTTTTTATCAATTATTTATTATAATCTCAACAATTTATTAATCAATAGTTATTATTAAATATGTGAAAAATAAATGATTGAAATAAAAATTATGAATAATATAGAGGGAATGAGTATAAAAAAAAGTTAAGACTCCTACATTTTTTTGGAATTGTCATTTAAAAATAAAAGAATTACTCGTTATAGTTGAATGTAAAAGACATATATTGATAAAAAATAATAAAAAAAGGGCTCATTTTCTTTTGTATATTTATAATTATTATCGTAAATTATTTTATTTTAATAATTTATACGATTATATGAATTATATTTATTTACACAAATACCTCGACAATTCCGGCTCGTCAAGACATGGAGTCCAATGAGTTGAAACAGGAATGTGAAGTCAGCGTTGAGCTAATCCTCAGAGATAGATCACGTTTGTTTCGGACTCTACTGACTTTTAATCCCAAGCGTCCATATTTCAAAATGTTAAATGAAGGGCTGACAATTCACCTGGCTATTTCTAATTTACCCACTCAGTTTCTCCATCTGGGTTGACCCACTTATTTCTGTTCTTCTTTTTTTTTTTTTTTTCCTCAATCTCCTTCTTGTTCTTCAATTTATCTAATGCTTATGTCAATTCTCATCAAATTGTTTTATTAAAGGTTCCACTCCGAGCCACCAGATGCCAAATCCTCATCGGCGAACCGATTTCGAAATATCATGGTCGTATTCATTGCTGATTTAGAATCAAATTCATTTTCGGAAATTTCTTCCGACTCCCGTCGGTGGTTTCAAGTGGACATCTCAGGTATCCTTCTATTTCTAAGCAGGATCATGAGGCATAAAACAGCATCTTCGTCAAGGGAGCATCTAATTAGGATCGCTTAAAAAATGATGATTTAATATTTTGATATTTTTTTAATAGGAATTTAAAGATATTTTTAAAATATATATATATATATATATATTTATTTATTTATTTATTTATATTTAAAATTAATATTAAAAAATATTAATTTTTTAATTCATCTTTAAGAAGGAGGGAGTATGATAAACGGAACTCCTTTAACACGCAATGCTGACTCATCGTTGGTCCTAGTACAGTGTACGACCTAGATTAAAGACTCCTAAACTACCGTTTTTATGATTATATAAATTGCAACGTATCTACATCGCATATATTCAGCGATTATGTCGGCGTTAAGGGTTCGGTTTCTAGATGATTACTTTATTTTTGGGTTGTAATTCTTGCAAATGTTTCTCGTGAGCCTGCTTTTAAAATTTCATGTTTGACCAAATTTTGACTTTTCAAATCCCTAGCAAAAGCAACTTGGAATATTGAATAAAACCTATACTTTTTCAAGGAATAGAGGTAATTTAATTAATTAGTTTTTGTTCTAGATTTTTCATTTAATGTTCGTTCGGGCTCATAATTTTTGTAACGTTAATTTTTTTATATATTTTAAAAAATGTGTTATTACATAATAAAATATTAATAAAACTTATATTTTTGTGAAAAGAGAAAAAGACAATCATGTAAAAATCATAAACATTA
>JAUMHB010024048.1:0-24775 GCA_032359685.1 Pittosporum tobira
GGAAATCAATATTTGAATTTACCACCCTAAATTTTATTTTATCCCAGCATATTATACTGTTAAAAATGAATAAATTTTATAATATTTTGAAAATATTGGGTTCTTACACAAACATTTGGGAAGCCCAGTCAAATCCTTTTCATAGTATAACTTGGAAATATTTGATTAAAGTGAGGGGCATCCATTTGTGACAACATAGGATGGATAGTTGGTTCGGGGCAACATATCAACATGTGGTATGATAAATGGATCATGGGTAAATCTCTGAAGGAACTAATTGAAGGTCCTCTTCCATTGGAATGGAATTCCTTCACAGTGAATAAGATCATTGATCCATTTTTCATTTTTGGGACACAAACGTTATTTCCAGCTTCATTCCTCCTGATATTCTAAGTCTTATTCATTCTATCCCTCTATCCGTGTTTCATTCTCAAATGGTTGTTCCTCATTGGCCTTTTAATCAAGGCTTCTATTATGCCAAATTAGCTTATTCCCTTATCTCTTCCTCTAATTGAAATTCTACTAATAAAGACTTCAAATGGCTTTAGAATTTGGATTTACCTCCTAATATCCTTATCTTTTTATGGAAAGTTTTGCATGAGAGAATAGGAACTAGAGCAAATATGCAGTCGTTGGTGTACAAAAATTGTGCATTTTGTTGAGGAAACTATGGATCATCTTTTCCAAAAAAAAGTTTATTTTCTTGATTTTATTGGAAAAAATTTCATACTATTTCTAATAATCATCCATTCTTCAATGGATCTTTAACAGATTAGTTGAAACAAAATTTGACATCATCCAAGAAGGCTTCTCCATTGATACCGTGAAAAACTCTATTTGCTTACGGGTTGTGGAACCTTTGGTTGACTAGTAATAAGAAAATTTTTAACCCTCCCACTCTATACCTAATTATCTTATAAACAAAGTAATAGGTCAGGTGTTGCAATATCTTTCAATGGGAAAATGGCTTTTCAAGTCATCTGCTCCTAAGGAATTTTTATGGATCTCATGGTGCCCCTTAGTCCTGGGTTTGTAAAAATAAACTATAACGAGAGTGCTGTGATAGGAGTGTGCTCAATTCTACTCATCAAGGAGATGCAAGTTTTGTTATTCGAGATGAATAAGGAAATTGAATTTCTGGAACGATCAAAAAATTGTGGGGTGTTTCAGCTCCAATGGCTAAATTATGGGGCATTCGGGATGGGCTTAACAATACTTGGGATAGAGGATTTAGAAGAATTATTTTGGAAACTGATACTAAAATAATTTTTGATCTGCTTATGTCTAACCTTCCAGTGCATTCTGATTTAAGGTTGATGGCACATGATTGCAAGATCATCCTCAAACAACAATGGGAATACTTGGCGCAATTGGTTTACCGTTGTGACGCCCCGATCTCTGTACAACCAGAGAAACGATCATAAAAAATACAACCATTAACTTCCACACTCAAATAATTCAAATAATTATCCTGTTTTCTACTCCCAAGATCACATATACAACATTCACTACATTGCACCAGAAAAATAATTTACAAACATGGTTTAATATTATATTACACCATACACTTAATCCAACCTCTAGTTAGGGCAAAATTCCTAGCGTCTAATTTTCGTCCATGCTTAACCAAAAGCTTCCCAATAACCTCCTCTCGGTCCAATCCATCTGCAAAACTTAAACCACAACAAGAGTGAGCGAATAATGCTTAGCAAGTATACCACCCTCAACGCTAAACTATTTAACTTAAAATACATCTGTTTATAGTGAAAATAATTCTTCGTAAATGCATAACATTTGAATTTAAAGATCATACACTAAAAACTAACACCATTTTGAATAAACAAGTATGGTCAATCTACAATCTCTTCTCATCTAGCCTGAAGACAAAATCTAGACCAGACTACAGTCATACTCATTCAGCCCGAATACGTAATCCGGACGAAACTACCATCATGCTCATCCAGTCGAACATCAAGCTTGACTGGACTACCATCATACTCATCCAATCGAATATCAAGTCTGACCAGACTACCATCATACTCATCGAACCGAAAATGTCTTTATTGTTCAGACTAGACTACAACATACTAATCCAGTCGTACCCAAGGTATCGACTAAAATACAAACATACTCATCCAACTGAATACAAAGTCCAACCAGACTACAGGGTAATCATCAAATATTTGCTCAGTTGGCAAACTTGATCGACATTTTCATTTATTAAAAGCACTTTTCATTTTCATCATTAACACAAGTACCAATGAAATAACTTGCACAACATAACCATGAAAATCATGTGCATTGAAACCATAAACTATACATGAGAATTGGTTGAGTAAGAGTGTACTTGTCTGACTTATAGCTTTTACCGATTCCCAAAACCTTTACAGCTTTTACACTGTTCTGGAACATAGAATTCATCTTAGAATCAAATTTATTCCATTCGTGAAAAATCACTATTAACACGGTTCTGCACCCCATGTACTTAAACAAGTATAACTTCTGTTTCATATACCTCTTATTGACGCACCTATTTTTTTCAAAAACAACACTTCAGGGCTTCGTATAGACTCAAGAACAACTTCATTCCGTTCACTTATGAAGAAATTATGGCTCTTTAAAATTGGGTAATATTCAAGAAAATTCCACTATGCAGCGTAATTTAGACATTTTATAAAAATATTTAACGACCTCCGAATGAGATAAAACTTTTTAGATTTTAACTAAACTTGTCTAAGTATTCTAGAAAAAAGTTTTGTGAATTTTTAGTAATTATATTATTTTCTATGATTTTTCAGAGTTGACTAAAAACTCAATCACTCTGTTTCTGCAGAAAGCCTATTGCAGTCTCATTCCAGTAATTTATTAAAATATTAAATCAACTCCAAAAATTACAAAACTTGGTGAAAATCATCTACACATATTCAAATATGTCTAAAAAAAGTTTCAAGTCAATTTAACTAGCCAATTATGTTTCTACACATTCAATGATGTTTCAAGTCCTTTGATCTTAACTTGTTGCTTGAATTTAATGATCTTAGCTCCTTGATCTCCTTCTCCTCCAAGCTTGGATGAACAACTCTCTCTCTCTCTCTCTTCTTCATATGGCTAACCATTAAATGATGAGATCAAGAAAAAAATTTGCTTTCTTGGTGTGTGTGTGTGTGTGTGTGTGTGTGTGTGTGCGTGTGTGCGTGTGTCTATATATATATATGTGTGTGTGTGTGTGTGGGTAATTTAATAATTTCACCATGAGAAGATTCTTTAAGAAGTCAAGTGTAAAATAGTCATTTCACCTTAACTTTGATGGACAAAATGGTAATTACACATCTAAGTGGCTTTTCCAAGAAGCCAAGTACTCCCTATATCCCATAAAAAGTGGTTGATTAGGGTTTACACACATATTAAAGTAAAATCAAATTTTATTGTACTTAGATTAATTTATCCTCATTTTTTCTACTGATTATGTTAAATTTAATTTTTATTATTTTCAACACAGTAATTAATTTTTCAAGTTAAAAGTTGTCAATTTCTCTTTCCCACTAATTCCTCTTTTTTTGGAAATTGTTGTTGGACCAACTTTCTCTTTCAACGGGAATATATGCAAGTTTAATTGTGCTAGGTTTGCTTTATCCTTCTTATTCCATGTTCAATCCATACCCAACTATTAACTCAAGTACTTATTATAAGTATATTTTGAGTGCATTATTTTGTAAATTGATTCGTTTGAGAATTTTCATCCTCTTCATGCAATGGAAGTGCTACTTTTATAGATGAAGCATTCTATAAATAGTGGTTAATGGATGGAGTATTTTAAAGTTAATTTGAAATGAATGTTTGGTGGAGGGAAAATTTAAATATATTCATACTAGTTGCTTTAAATTAATTGGAGGGAATTTCTTCTTCTCTTTTTTTTAATGGATGGAGTTTCAAAAAGTTCAAATTAAAAAATTAAAAATAGAAAAAGAATTTGAAAATACTTACTTATAGCTATATAATGCATTATCGCTAATCAACATCGATAGCATAAACCAAGAATTATAAAAATTACTTAAAGTCTTCCTATTTAATAAGGGTATAAAAGAAAAAATAATTACGAAAGAAGAAACTAGCCAATTTACTGGGACAACTTAAAATAGAAAGTCAGCCATTTTTTTATCGGAGGGAGTATAAGTTGGTAGTTTCATTCTCAATTTATCATTTACATCCTCATTTGTTTTAAGATTTCTCACTTACCCCCTCTACTTTAACTTATAACTATAGAATCCCAAGAAAAATTTTAATCATCTTAAATAATTATTATTCTATCCAACTAAAATTAAAAAATTTACATAAATTCTTATTTTAAATTTTTAGGTTTTCACAACCGTGAGACAAACAAAGATGCAGATAATTTGGCCAATGATGCGCATATGCATGAGAACATGGTCACCATCCTAGATCTGCAACCAATGTATCTGGCTTCTAACATCTTATTTGAGAACATGAGAAATAAAACCTGCAATGTGTAAGTAGTAAGACTTATAGGATGTTGTGCGTAAGGTTATAAATAAAATTAAACGGTTTAAGATTTATTCGAGATCACTCGGTTAAAAGTTTAATTTGAGTTCGATTTGAAATATTAATAAATTGAATATAAATACATTTTAAAGTTCGATAAATTATTTTGATCATATCAAATTATTTTTCTGTATTGATGTTCGATAGTATTCGCTCGAAAATTTTAAATTACTCGAGCTCGATTCGTATTTGGTCTTGATTCAATAGCCAAATGAGACATACATAAACTTTATTTCAAATTTATTAAATATACGAATAGAATTTGAACACGTCAATATTCGACTCGATTACAACTATAATTGTGCGTAGTAGCGTTGTTTGTTGCTCTATTAAGCTTGTGAGCTGCTGTGTAATATGTACTCGGTTTCTATAATATATTCCCCTTTTCATGAAAGAAAAAAAAAAACACTTTGAATGTGATTTTCAATGTTAATTTTTTTTTTTACACATTCATCATAAAACTTGATTTCATATAAAAATTAATTATATATTGCTGAATAAATAATTTAACACTTAAATTAATATTGTCTCATATATATATATATATATATATAAAGTTTTACGCTCTATATATTACTAAATAATTAATTTAACATTCAATTTAATATTATTTCAAATTTTTATAATTAAATACATATTATTAAATATTAATTTTAACATTCAATTTAATATTGTTCCAAACATTTATAATTAATTTAATATAGATTGAAGTTTTAAGCTTTCTATATTGTTGAATAGTTAATTTAATATTCAAATTGATAGTGTTCTATATATTTATAATTAATTATATATTGTTGAATAATTATTTAAACATTGAAATTGATGTTCTAGATATTTGAATTGATATTATTTTAGACATTTAAAATTAATTGCATTAATGGTATAATCATAAAAATGAGAGAAATAAGTAACATAAAAATAAGTTAGTTACTATATAATAAAATAAAATTTAATAAATATTATATAAATTACAACGAAGACTTCGAACCAAAACCATCACTCGGACCAGATGAAATCCTTGATTTGTTCATACAAAGCCTGGGCCTTACTTGGATCAAATAGCTCCACCCCATGATACCCATCCTCATCAAAATTCACCACCACGTGCACTCCACGCGCTTCCAGCATTTCTGCGAATCCCATTTGCCGATCCACCAGTGGATCCCCTCCATAACTTCTCACCAAACACTTCGGCAGCCGTTGGATCTTCTCCCTCGATCCAATCTCACCATCCAAGGGGTTAGAGTACTTGTGATCACGATCACTACCTTTCGGCAATGACAATGACCACATCAGATCGTTTGCTACCAACGGCAAAATCCGATCGTTGACAAATCTTAGCTCTGATGGAGTTCTCTGGAACCCGCCAAAGTAGGCCTGATTCAATATCAGCCCTACGATTTTTATTGGATCAAGATCAACATCGAGTGCGCGTAGACCTGCATGGTACGCTATATTTGCACCCGCGCTGCTTCCCATTAAATAAACTTTTGAAAAGTCAGCAAGGTCTTCCAACCACGGATCACAGCCGTTGATCTTCAAGGCCTGGTCTCGGACCCAAGTGATGGCCTCCGTGGCATCATCGTACGCCGCCGGAAGACGGTGTTCTGGGGCCAAGCGGTATTCAACGGACAGGATTAAAGCTGGGGACTGAGCTGCCATGATGCTGCATGATTCATGCAGAGGAGCAACCGTAGCGCTGAAGAGAATGAAACCGCCGCCGTGGAAGTAGATTATGAGAGGAAGCTTTGTGTTGGGAGGAGTGTCAAGAGGGCGGAAGAGGCGGATGAAGGTGTTGTTGGTGGGGTTGAGAGGTATATCTTTAGAGAGAGCAAGTTGTTGGGATGAGTTGGAATCGGTGAGTTGAATTGGTTCTGGGGTTGGGGGAACGCATGGGATTGTTTGGAGTCGAGTTAGTGAGTCGTCTGAGTTATGGACGATTTGGAGAAGCTTGTAGGGGTCGATAATGGAGGGAGTTGGGTTGGAAAGCTGGTCTGCCATTGTTGTTGCAGTTTCTCTCTCTTGTGTAATTTTAAGTAGAAGACAGACTTCTGTGTGAACATATATGAAAAGTGGTAGGTCTGCAATAATAATTTGATTAAGGTGGGGGTAGTTGTGTATTTAAATTTGGGAAAATATTAGTAGTAGTTAGCTACAGAAAATTGCCATGAATTGTAGGCCAGCCAATACTCTAGTGTTTTCAACACCACAAATTTTAGTTGAGCTTTTATGTACATCACTCCAAGACTAAATGGACTGTAAAGTCAATTTCTATAAAATCATTTTATTTTTCAAAAAAAAAATAATCCATTGATTTCAAAATATTTGAATATTTCTTTGAAAAAGTTAAATTTTAAGAACATTTATAGATTCATTTAAGTCAAAAATAGATACAAATTACTTTGTTTATATATTTTTGAACATTTTATAACAAATGTTATTTTAAAAAATAATAATTACAAAAATAAAATAAATATTAATAATCGTATGAAAAGATTGCATAATGATAGATAATTTAATAAATTTTGAAAGATTTTGTAAAAAAATTTAAAGAGACAGTCAAGAAGAAGAAACAAGTTAACAAAATTAAAAAAAAAAAAAAAAAAAAAAAAAAAAAAAAACATGTATAAAACAATCAAATTTTGAGAAAATAAATATTCTAAAGTCATTTTGCTACAACATTTTAAATTAAAAATTAAAAATTATTATTTTCTCGAGTCTCCCTCTCAAACATAAAATGTACAAAGTGTGCATGTACCACTGTTTTATAATCTTTTACCTTATTAAAACAATTGACAACATTAACCACCGTCAAAAGCCATTTCCCAGCCGTCGTATTATGCTGAAGCCATGCGTACAAGCATACGAGTTAAAAAGCTAGTTGGCTTCAACTCATGTTGTCAGTTCGAAATTTATCCAATTTTTTAAAATTTGTTAAGACTAATTTATGCGATCAAGCGAAAGTTTAACGTCGCGAATGATTAATCGTTATTATATTCGACATTTTTATAATTACATAAAAATTAATTAATTCGTTAGAAGTTAATTAAAAAAACACTCAAATGTAACGAGTTTTTAAATATTAATAATCAATTAATCAGTCTTTGTTGATAACTTTCTACCAGGAAAAAACAGAGAAGCAACTATAGGAATGACGAGGAGTGATGATTCTCGTTTAAAGTTCGAGTTTAATAAAAAATTTATTTAATTTAATGAATTGAGTTCAATTTGATAAATTTAGATAATTAAGAGTTAAAAATATTAAATATTCCGAGTTGTTGATGAAAATCCAAACTCGACTCGTTAAATAACGTGTTTTGTTAAACAAACCAATTTAAAAATTTTAATTATAAAAAAAAAATCTTTTGTCTTAAAGAGTCGAGCTCAACAAATTTATCTTGTTTAACACCCTTAAGAATGAGCAATATTCACACTTCAGGTTTGTTTGTTACTAATTATTGAAATTGATTATAATTTATTTTCAAAAATCAACTATATTAAAATTGATTTTTTTAATTTTAAAAAAATTTAGGTAGTATAGCAATATTATCAACTTATTTTAAAAAGTTAGTCAATAAATACTTTTTTTAACTCAAAAAAAACTTTTATTAACAAATAAATTATAAGTTATTCTGAAATAAATTGTATCAAACAAGTCTTTCATGCTTCAAAACGGTGGCAAGATAATTCAACTTTGTTTTAGAAAGAAAATTGAAGAAAATTAATGATTACTTTTTTCGTATTAAAACAATTATAATTCTATCTAGAATAGAGCATGGTGCAGGTTGGTACGGGTTTAAGTCGTATTCACACCAAAAATTATAGTGCGGATCCGAAGAGTCCTTGCAACAAAATTCAACCCATTGCGGGCTTTATTAATGCAGATTTAGTGCAGATTAGTACGGGTTATGAGTTTATTAGCATGATCAAATTGTCGATACACTTGACAATTCGTACAAAATTATAATTTATGCTAGTATAATTTATTTAAGTTTCATTATATCATTTATCCTATTAAATATGTAAGTTTCAATGTTTTATAATTAAACCATACAATTTTTTACGTTAAAGCAAAGTGAAACTCCATTAAACAAATAAAATGTATAACCTCCAAAATAAAATATATATGTCATGGTCATCCGACTCTTAACAATTATATTAAACATTTAAAATAAACTCACAAGAAATTGTGAGAGAATTAATGAAAGAAAATCTAAACTAATATTTAATTTTTTAAGACACAAAAAAATTTAAAATTTTTATTAATAATATCAACAAATACACAATTCTCTCTCTCTCTCTCTCTCTCTCTATATATATATATATATATATAATTGTTGACACACATAATATATGTATATATAATAATTATTGGTGCGAATGCAAGTTTATTGGTGTGAATTTGATTCAAATCTGTACTCATAATCGTATATTTATCAATTTTTATTTTTTTTATCACATTCAAATCCAAAATTATTAATGCAAATTATATAATGTAAATTTTAAAATAATTTTACGAATTTATCGAATTCTTTGCTCTCTCCTAATTCCTATCATACAGTCACTGAGTAAATGAAATCCTTGACCTGATCATACAACTCAGTAGCCTTTGTTGGATCAAACAACTCCACATGGCACTCCTCGTCATCAAACTTTGTCACCACGTGCATCCACGTGCACTCCAGCATTCTTGCCAAACCCTTCTACCTATCAACCAGTGGGTCCCCGCCGTGCCATTTCACCAGACACCTTGGCAGCCGTCCGATCTTCTCCCCTGATCCAATGTCACCATCCAACGGGTTACAATATTCATGATCGCGATCGCTATCTTTTGGTAATGCCAATAACCAGAGGCGGATCTATTAAGAGTCTAGTGGGGGCTGGACCGGGTTGGACCCTATTTGAAATTTTTTATTTAAAAAAAAAATTAGATATATGCATAATATTGATATATATATTTATTAGAAATATATATTAAATTAATAATATCATCACTTATTGTTTAATATTATTTTGAGTATTTTAATTTTTTTATAATTTCTCTCTTAAATGTGAAAATATAAAATCTTTAATAGTTTATATTTTCTTTTTTAGGTTATAAAATTTTTGGTTCTAATTTTAATTTTAAAATTTTTGGTTTTAATTATAAATCATTAAAAAATATATATACTATAATTTTAAAATATTTTAGACTACATATTCAAGACATAATTTGTATACACAAGTGTGGATACGTAATACAAAATCCTGAATCCGCCAAGTTCAATGACCACATCATATCACAGGAAACCAACGGTAACATCTGATCGTCGATTAACCTTAGCTCCGATGCAGTCCTGTGGACCCCACCGAAGTAGGGCTGATTCAATATCAACCCTACAATTTTCATCGGAGCAAGATCAAGATCCACTGATCGTAAACCTGCATGGTACGCTATATTTCCACCCGCGCTAGCTCCCATCAAGAAAACTTCAGAAAAATCAGCTAGCTCTTTTATCCACGGATCACAAGCGTTGATTTCCAAGGCCTGGTCCGGGACCCACATAACGGCCTCCGTGGAATCATCGTAGGCTGCCGGAAGGCGGTGTTCCGGGGCCAGACGGTATTCAACGGACAGGATCAAAGCTGGGGAATGAGCAGCCACGCTGCTGCAAATGTTATGAAGAGGAGCAGATGCAGCACTGAAAAGTATGAAACCACCTCCACGGAAGTCGACGATGAGTGGGAGTTTCGTACTGGGAGGAATATGAAGAGGGCGGAAGATGCGAATGAAGGTTTTGTTAATGGGGTTGAGAGGAATATCTTTAGTGAGTGAAAGTTGTTGGGGGGATTTGGAATCTGTGAGTTGACACGGTTCAGGATTTGGAGGAACGGTTGGGTATGATTGGGGTCGAGTGAGCGAGTCATCTGGGTTATGAACGATTTGGAGATGCTTGTAGGGGTCGATAATGGAGGGAGATGGGGTGGATTCTTGCTCAGCCATGGTTGCTGTTTCTGTGTAAAATGGTCTGGCTTTTGAAGAGAATTTGTAATTTATAATATTAAGTTTATTACTGTATTGAAAAAAATATTATATTGAAGCAGGCAGCCGGCCGGCAGCTACCAGCATAGCTGAAGTCAATTCAAAGTGGAAAAGCATAAAACTTGTTTAAGATAAAAGAAAGAAAACGGATAGCAGCCCTTGAGCCAAATTGAACAAATCCATAATCAAATTATAGTCAACTGCAACGTTTTGCCATGCTCGAATTCAGGCTCTCAACACCTTCGTCGCCTATTGCATATTTTGAGATAAAGCATCCAACAGACGTTATACAATCTTCTATCGTTTAGATTAGTTAAACGTTTAAATTTAATTAATTTTTATTAGTAAATTAAAAGAGTTGAGTTATCATTTAAAATTTAAATTCAACTCATTTAAGATTCAACTAGTTAAAACTTCCGTAATATTAATATTTTAAAATATTTATAAAAATGCTTAATTTCGACAAAAAAGTGTGATAAAAAGCAAAATGAGCCAAGCACTAAAAAAAGAAAAAATCGTTTATTTTAACGAGTCAAGTTCGAGCTCAATAGACACAACTAGATCTCCTAAATATACCTAACAATTTTTAGAACATTGATGTATACGAAAAAAAATTATTATTATTGTTACAAGAAATAAAAACTTGAAGGCTGAAGCCCTGATTAATAAGTATGCATCCTGACACTTCAATGCTCAACCACTTCAAATTTCAAGTTTTCAAAAGTTACTCAAAGAAAATCAAGAACCATAAGAAGGCAAGCTGAAAGGACAAGAACAAAAAGATATATCAATGAACCTCGTCAAATTTCTATTTAAGGAAAGGTCAAGCTATGAAACACTTCAATTGTTAGACTTGAAAATATGTATATATAAACCTAATTTAGATACACTGAATTTATTTAACATTACAATTGTCGCCAGCTAATACAGAAACCTCCAGGTTTTGCTAATCAGGCACATATTTTCACATTATTCCCAGCACGAAGACAAGCAAATATGCACAGCTGATAGCTCTATGACTGATATTAGTAAAGACGCCCACAGTTGGAAACAGGAATAAATCTGAAAGAGGAGTAAAGAATTGAGTTTCTTTGACTCGAGTCGGCTCGTTTAATTAAACGAATTTTTTGTTTTAAATTCGAGCTTGGCTCGTTAAAGTCACCGAAATGAGTTGAGCCGAAGTTTAAATAAGGTGAACTCGAGTTTCTTTTCAAAGGCTCGACTCACTTAACATACATAATTTGAAACATGAATGATGTCTTCAAATATGAGAAACATTGATCAATATACCGTAATTATTATAGTGTTGTATATCGTTATTATGTGGTGTAACTGTATTCCATTTAATAAGCGTCAACATTCCAAAAGTTTGAACTTTACACTATTGAACAGTTAAAAAGCTCGATTCGCATAACATCCATAATTTGAAAAATGAATACATTAAGTAGATTGATGTCTTTAAATAACAGAAACATTGATTAATATACGGCAAGTATTATAGTGTTGTATATCGTTATTATGTGGTGTAACTGTATTCCATTTAACAAACGTCAACATTCTAAAAGTTTGAACTTCACAGTATTGAAAAGTTAAAACTTTTAAGTGGTCTCAAGTTTGACTCTTAACAAGTTAAAAAAAAGATTGTAAAATTAAATTACTGCCTCTACTTTAAAATTACATATAAATTTTGATATTTTTAATTAAATTCAAATTTATTTAATTTGAGTACGAACAGTCATAACGATCATAAACTAACAAGAAAGTATTACCATATTTGTTGAATTCTAACCCTAATATGAATTCATAATTTTAAAATTTTAAAATTTAACAAATTAATTGAGAAATTCAATAAATATATTATATTTTTTTATTTTTTTTTTTACTTTAAAAATATAAGAGCAATTTGTTAAAAGATTTTATCGCACAACAAAACTATAGTGGCCCAATGGACTTACGGTATGGGTGTTGCACATTATAACTTGAAGCCCAACATGTAATGCCAAAAGTTAGTACCATATCCACCGACTTTCACGGACCTCTCAACGAATTCCATATGGATGGATAATACAATTCTCTGACGCAAAATTAAAAGATAATATTAATATTTTATTTTTCTATTTTAAAATTAAATATAATTTTGAGATTTATCAAATTATATTTGTACAATTTTAATATTTAAATTACAATATAAATTTAATAAATTTCAAATTTTCAAAATTTATACGTAATAGTCCTTCGTTCTAATATACATGTCCTTTTTTTTTTGGTCATTACTTTTGTCATAAGCGTCCAATGCTACCTTTTATTATTCATGTCAACTTTTGTAGAAAATTTTAAATAAACAAAAATTTTAATGTAAAATTTATAGAAAAAAGAGAGAGAAAAACATATAAGAAAAACTGAGTAGAAGAGGACAAACTATTATCACATTTAATGATCATATGAAAACATAAAATGATAATTTGAGAAAATAAATTATCTCTTAAACAGAGTGTATAATATAATTGTTATATTTAAATTTAAACAGAGAGGGTAGCAATTTATCTTTAATTTATGACATCAATTAAAATAATAATTCTAATAATTCTATTATACACTATATATATATATATATAGCCACATCTAATGACAAAGTGAGATAAAATCACTATTTCGTCTAACCCAAGACTCATTATCTAGGTGTAAATTTCAATAGTCGGTATTCATCATATCCGCTATTGTTAGTAGCGGACATATTTTTTCCATAGCGGACGTCCGCTACTAATAGTAGTTAACATTATGTCTACTACTATTAATTGATATTATGTCTATTATTATTAGTAGCGGACGTCCCCTGTTAGAAAAAACACGTCATCTACTAATAGTAGCAAATGTGTACTATTCTCAACCATTATAATAAAATATGAACGGTAGATGTTAGGTTGGATGAAACAATATTTTCATCCAAGTTTAACCCTGGATGAGACCCCTATATATATAGCATTAATTGCTTTCTTTCCTTTACTATCCCTGTGAAAAATGAGAATGAAATATAAACTTAATTGTTTTCATTATATACAATCAATGGTTATTTGTACAAAATAACAATTTAGAAGGGAGTTGAATTGAATGTTAACTCTTTTATGGTTTTGAAATTTTTTTCTTAATAGATAGTTTATATGATCAATTAACTTAAGATTATGAAATAAAGCATGCAATAAAGAAGATGAAGAATGGAATTTCCAAACACACATGAACACGATGATTTAGTCCGCTTCGAAGTTAGTGTCCTATATCCATTCCCCAAGCCCCCTCTCTAGACTTAAAATTCCTAATAATCTACTATTTTAAAAACCTACTTTTCAGTAGAGAAACTTTCAACAAATTGTAATTTTAATCTTTGCGATTCTTTCTTTGCAATCATCTGTTTAACACGAGATCACCTTCTCTTCCTTAAGAACCCATACAATTCAATCTTACAATAAATCTTCTTGATACAAAGATACTTGAATGATGAAAGAATACTTTTATGGTAAGCAAATTGTATCAATAAAATTGTGTTCACTTCTTAGATCGAACGGATACAACCCTTCGACAATATTGATCTAAGATATTTGAAAAATTCTCTCAAAATAGATATATGAAATGATATATATATATATATATATATATATATATATAGAGAGAGAGAGAGAGAGAGAAGTGGCTCTTGAAAAACATTTCTTGATTCGTTGATACATAATAATGAGAAGAGTTTGAGTTTATATAAGTTAAATATCATATTTTCAACTGCTATAAAATATTTTCAATGTGGCCATAAAATATTTTTATAACAGTCATAAAATATTTTATAAAGACCATAAAATCTTTT
This sequence comes from Pittosporum tobira, assembly GCA_032359685.1. Lineage (NCBI taxonomy): Eukaryota > Viridiplantae > Streptophyta > Magnoliopsida > Apiales > Pittosporaceae > Pittosporum > Pittosporum tobira. The sequence continues at coordinate 14,433 of JAUMHB010024048.1, forward strand.
TATAATAGTTATAAAATATTTACACAATGGTTATAAAATCTTTTAAAACAGGCATAAAATATTTTTTATATGTAAATAATATTTTCAAGATGCATATAATATATTTCAATATATAAAGAATAAGTAATATTATTTTATGAAAGATAAAAATATATTTCAAACAAAATTATTTTAATAATAGAATAAAAATATTTTTTTAAATAAGTAAAAATATTATTTCAAGGTTGCACCATTTGGACTATAAAAAAAAATAATTACATGAAAATTCCTATGAAATAGACTAATTCTAATCTAATCTTCAATATTTCAAGCTTTGAAATTAAGTCATTGTCAATCGTCAACAAAGTTCTTCATGCATCTTAACTTCTCAAATAAAGAATCATCTCTTGACATTTATTTGGAGTTGATAAATATATTGATTTATCTTATATATTCCTGTATAAACTAGAATAAAATCATTAGTCCATGTTTTTCATTATCAAAATCAAGATTAATATTGAGATGACCTAAAAGTAATGATGGTATTTTAATTGGTTTTTTTTTTAATTAAATTTATAGAATATTAAATGCAATTCTTAATATGTGTGATTTATTCTTAAACGTCAAATAAATAAAAATAGGAGTATTTTTTTAGTTGGACCTTGAGTCATCCTCTTGCCTAATTCATTTATTTATGATAAAAATTAAATAATAATATTACGTACAAAAGTGACAGAGAATAAGAAGAAGAATGTCACCAAAGTCTAGACATCGACCATCAACCATCGACTTTCATTCGTGCTACAATCATTTACCAGACCTCCATTCTTACCCTTAATACTGCTACTGAGGTTAGTCATTTCTGATAATTACCTTTCGCACATTTACTTTTTAAACAAAATTAGGCTAATAATTTATATTAAGTATGAACTTTTAATTTTGTAGTCACAATTTTGATTATTTAAATATACATTAAATATTAAGGTAACATATTTCTTTTTTTTTATGTGAACTAAAATAATTTTTTGAAATATCTTATTCCATTAGGTTCAAAAACTGTTTTTTTTTTTTTTTTTTTTTTTACGAGTTAGGTATATATAGTAGTTTTATAATTGAAGTTGAGTGGATTAATTTTGTTCGTAATTTTGTAAAAGTATAAGATACAAAAGAATAGCGATGAAACAAACTTTACATTATTTTTTTTGGTTTTCCATATTTGTAATATTTTCAGGATATTCAATTAACACAACAGATTCTGAAGAATTTTTGAGATATTTTCTTCCTTCTTGATCCTATTTGAATTTGGTCAGAACTCCATAAAGTTAAGTAACTAAGAGACAAAAAATAGTGATTTTTTATAGACTTTATTTAAAATAAAAATTGCAAAATATTTTTCTTCTCGAGTACTTTCTACATTGACAAAATTTGAATTTTGATAAATAAGCTTGAATCACTCCAAATTTTTAAAAAATAAAATAATAATAATAATAATAATATCAACCTATACATTCATGTCAAACACGAACATTTTATTTTGTTGTCTAAATGTCCACGGACTTTAAAATAAAGTGAGCTGACTCTTTCTAGTTTAGCATAGAAAATTAGATTATGACAAAAATTGTACAATAAGAACGAAGTTTGCCTCTTAGTATATAAAAATAGATGTAACAACAATATTGTACATTTCTTCTAATCTTTCTTTTTTTTTTTTTTTTAATTGTAAATTATGGATGTCCTTGGATGAGAGAAATTAGCAACTTGAAGCAACAGTCACTAATGCTAAGAAAATATAACTTATGGATTTTGCATGAAAATATATTTTTTGTATAAGATATAGTACTATATTATCACACATATCAATTTTATTTTATTTTTTAGTTGCATGAGCTCATCAGTTCGAATCTTGACAATTTTTTTTTTTTACTTCTAAAAAAATTCTGCAAAAAATTAAAGTGTTGCAATTCAACTTGGACGAAGAGAGTATACCGTCATGTTTCCCAATACTATCCTTTTATTATGTGCCATAATATTTTTCTTTGATGTAATAAATCTCACCCTCCCATAAGCTATTTTTTGGATTTACTCTAAGAACATCTGACCCTTTTTTTTTTCTTTTTTTTTTAAATTTTTTTTTAATTTTTTTTTTTAATTTTTTTTTTTTTTTTTGGACTGCTTTTTGCCTATTATTGTTAGTTTTGTAGTCTAGCTCGAATAATGTCTATGGTACTGTACTCTGCTGATGTATTACTTGCTGGCTTATGATATCAAGGCTGCTTTTTGATATTTACCTGGAAGTACGTGCACAACCCCGACCCAGTGTTTCATTCAAATGTATTTTTCTTTTTATTTAGGGAGGTTATCTATAATGTGCTACAAATGAACCTTTACATTTACATATATCAATAAAAATGTATTATATGTTTGAAGATAATTTTTTTTTTATAAGAATTTTCAAATCTTCTGAGTCTCAAAATCTTAATTTGCAAACTTTAAATTTTTTAATTATTTTTTTTCAGATTGAAACAGTATTTCCAACCACACAAATTTCAATTGAGCCTTAGGTCTTACATCACTCCCAGGACAAAATGGACTGTAACGTCAATTTCTACAAAAGTCATTTTATTTTTCAAAAAAAAAAATACTCCATCGATTTCAAAATATCATAATATTTTGTTAAAAATTTTAAATTTTAATAACATTTATTCATTTAAGTCAAAAATAGATACAAATTACTTTGTTTATATATTTTTGGACATTATAACACACATTATTTACAAAATTAACAATTACAAGAACAAAATAAATTTTAATAATTGCATAAAAATTAAAATTACATAATGAAGGATAATTTGATAAATTTTGAGCGATCTTGTAAAGATTTTTAGAGAGCAGTTGAGAAGAAGAAACATGTAAAAAAAAAAAATGCAAATTTAGAGAAAATGAATATTCTAAGTCATTTTGCTATGATATTTTTAAATAAAAATAAAAAATTAATTTTCTCTCGAGTCTTTCTATCTTAAACATAATAAAATGTACAAAGGGTGCATGTACAACTATTTTCTAAAATTATAAATTTTCTGTTTTTTATTTTTTTATTTTATTTATTCCAAAACTTACAAATGGAACGTTACATTTACAACTCATCAGAAACATGCATCAGCAGTCATAATATGATGAAGCCATGCGTAAAAGCATACAAATTAAAAATGCTAGATGGCTTCAATATTTATCCAATATTTTTAAATTCATTAAACAGACTTATTCGATGGAGTAATAGTCTAACATCACGAGTTAGTACTAAACCGTGCGATTACTCAAAAATTAACGAATTCAATAAATTTGCATCCAAAAACACTCGAGCGTAACAAGTCTTTCAATATTAATAATCAGTTAATCACTAACATACCATTTATAAAAAGAAAGGTAATTGTTGAGAACTTTCTACCTGGCAGAAAACCATAGAACTACAGGAATGATTAGGGGTGATAGAATGAGGCGGTCCTCATTTAAATTTTAAATTTTATAGAAAGTTCGTTTAATTTTAAAAAACCGAATTTAATTTGACAAATTCAGATAATTAAAAGTTAATACTATTAATAGTTCACAATTTTTGTAAAAGGATAATTGTATGGAGTATTTATTCAACATTTTTTTTTTCTTTTAACTTAAAAAAGGGGGATCATGCATCATGTTTTTATAGAAATCCTTTCAATATTTTTCTCTCAATATTTATTATCAGTTAAGTTAAAAAATAATCATCGTTTATCATATTTCAAACTCTATTTTTAATACTATTCATTTTCAAAAATATTGTTTGAACACTTGACACGTAAAGGTCAGAATCAAAAAAAAAATAAAAAAATCTTAAAAGTTATATTGATGAATAAACAATTAATAAGATTAGAGATAGTATTTAATAAAAAAAAATATAAAATAAATTAATACAAATAAAAATTATGCATGCATGTATGCAATTTATTTTTTATGATACATAATATACATACAAACCAAAAAGAGCTTTGATACAGCAATATCATTATGAAGTATGTAATAGAAAATAACTTATCACAAAAAATAAAAAATAAAAAAAATTGAAAGTTTAATTAAATAAGCAATTAATTTCTATGATCGACAAATCAATTAAGAAATGAGTTTAAAGTTGTGGAAAGGAGATACTTGGCCTGTTTGGTGAAATTTATGGGTAAGTAAGCTTCGCTTAGATAATTTGGACCGAAGATTTAAACACTAGTTTTAATTTCATATAATTTCTTGGAGGGTTTGTACTAGTTTTCTTGGGCTCGTGGTTAACTTTTAAAAAACTCAGGGTGACCCAAGGTCTTATTAAGGCTCGTTTGGTACAGTTTATTTGAAAACATATTATAAATTATTTAATAATCAAATTATTGAATAAGTTGTTAGTTCTGTTTTGTGTAATTTCTGAATAAGTGATTATTCAATAAGTTTCTAAAACTTAGTTTTTTAGAAAAGATTATTGGTGTTTTAGCAGCTTGTACAATCAAAAGCTAACTTATTGAGTAAGATGAAACAAACAGAACTCTAAAATGATTATAGTTTTTAAAAAGGTATAATCACCACCAATAAACTGAACCAAACAAGGTCTTAGCCTCGTCCCTATATACAATCTTCTACTGTTTAGATTAGTTGGGAGTTTAAATCTGATTAATTCCTGCTAGGAGGTTGAAAGAGTTGAATCCTCATTTAAAAGCTCAAATTCAGCTCATTTAAAACTTGACTTGTTAAAACCTCAATAACATTAAATATTTTAAAATATGTATAAAAAGCTCAAGCTCAACAAGAAAACTTGATAAAAATCCAAATGGGTCAAGCTCAAAAAAAAATCATTTACCTTAACGAGCCAAATTTGATAAGCACAATTAGGCCTCCTAAATACGTCAAATGATTTTTAGAACATTGATGTATAAAAAACAAAAGTTTATTACAAGAAATAAAAACTTGAAACCCTGGTTAATAAGTATGCATCCTGACACTTCAATGCTCAACTACTTCAAATTTCAAGTTTTCAAAAGCTACTCAAAGAAAATCAAGAACCATAAGAAGGCAAGATAAAAGGACAAGAACCAAAAAGATTCATCAATGTACCTCGTCAAATTTCCATTTAAGGAAAGGTCAAGCTAAGAAACACTTCAATTGTTGACTTGAAAATATGTATATAAATGTAATTTAGATAAACTGAATTTATTTAACCTTACAATTGTCGCCAGCTAATACCGAAACCTCCAGGATTTTGCTAATCAGGCCCCTTCCTATTTTCACATTATTCCCAGCACGTAGACAAAAGCAAAGATGCACAACTGATAGCTCTATCAACTTTAAAGACGCCCACGGTTGAAAACATGAGTAAATCTGAAGAGGGAGTAAAGAGTCGAGCTTTCTGGCTTGAGCTCGGCCCGTTAGGTTAAACAAAGTTTTTGTATTGAGCTCGGGCTCAGCTCATTAAAGCTAGCTAAATGAGTCGAGCTGAAGTTCAAATGAGGTGATCTCTGAGTTTCTTCGCAAGGACTCGACACGCTCAACACCCATATAATATGAAACATGAATACGATCTTCAAATAAGATAAACATTGATCAATATATAGCAAGTATTACAGTACTGTGTATCATTATTCTGTTTCAAACATTCCAAAAGTTTCAACTTCAATACTATTGAACGGTTAAAAACTTTTATCAACCTGACCAGAAAAGAAAGACGAGCTTAATAAATTTGATGCTGAAGTGATTTAGATTTTTCTATATTCCATGGTAATCCATACCAGAGTCGTCACTTGTGCAGAGTCATATTCAGCTTAACAACGTTTAAGCATATGAATAACATTCCACGCTGAAGGACCCAAGAGTGGATAATTAAATTATCCTTTCCAGCAAATTAACCGCATAAGCTTCTTCCTTTGTGTCAACTCAAAACAAGATGAAACGTGCTTCTACTTCATGGGAAGGGTCATAATTTTTTTCTTTTTTGGGTACAAAATACTCAGATTTTATTAATTCTAGATCAATGATCATCCTACTGTTGTAAGGTAGCAGAGAACAGAAAGGCAAAATATTTAATTGGGCCCACTTCTAAAAGACATAGAAAGGGTAAGCTCATCAAAGTCCAAAGGGCACTAAATTTGTTCACGAAGTTTTGGCCTCACCACTTATAAAGTGAATGCAGTTGTCACACACAAGAAGTATACCTTTTTGCTTGGGATTCCTAAATTTCAACAACTTGTGGGAGCCCAAGCAAAGGAAAAAATCATCACTTCAAAAAGGTCAACTGAAACAGAATTCTAGAATTGGATCAAAATTGCAAAAACAATCAAGTAAAATCTGAATAAATTCAGGAACTTTTGTTTACTTTTTTCTTTTTGCTTTTCCTCAAAAAAAAAAAAAAAAAAGATGATACAGAAAATGGCCTAAAGGAAGTACACTGTCAATGAAATCTGTACAATAGAAACATCTGATGAACTCACTTACCAGGCATGTTTCCGGGACTTAAAAGGAAAATTGGTTGGCGGTGATGGAGAAAATTCAAATGGCAATTGAGGCGTCTCAGCCTCCCCCGTAAGCATTTCCACAATTTCCGTTATGGTTGGACGCTTAGCAGGAACTTTTTGTAAACAGAGGAGCCCAATTTTGATGCAGAGCAATGCTTGATCCCCATTTAGTGAGTGGATATTTGAATCAACAAGATCCAATAACTTCCCGTTATGTGCAAGATTTCGTGCCCATGAAATAAGATTTGCCCTTTCAAATTCCGACATTGGTGATGCAGTTACTTGAAGTGGCCTCCGGCCAGAAACCAAAACTAATAACAGAACACCAAAGCTATAAACGTCACATTTCTCTGAGAGCTGACCACCACCACCATATTCAGGTGCAATATAACACACAGTTCCTCTCATACTAGGTGTACTACTAATTCCACCACTCTTTGGGATATCTCCGCTAGCAAAATCTTGGCTATTTCTCCGGCCATTTCGAAATTCTCCGCTAAATCCATCTATCCACCAATCAATGCTACCTCTACTACCTTTGCTCCTCTTCTTTCTCTCCGGCACAAAATCCTCATCCTTTTGCCACCACAACTCACCTCCACAACCCGAACTTAGCCCGTGTTTCTTCTTTATCTTCTTCTTTTTAGTCAATTCCTCGCAAAATTCTTCCTTCCACCATTCCCTTGGCTTCCTGTTTTTCCTCTCCTTTTGAATTTTCTCCATTTTAGAACTATCCTCCACCGAGCTTGGTGTTGCAATCCAATCTTTTTTAGGTCTCTCTTTCTTTATCTCACTCCCAATCCACTCCATCACATAATCCTTAACCCTCCCAGATTCCGATCCTCCACGGCCATCTTGTTTCCACCACCAATCCCTCCCGGACTTCCTCCCAATCCCCCTCCGATTCCCACTATCAACACTGATCCTATCCAAGCAACCCTCCGATACACTAGTCTTTTCCAAACCATCTGATGGTGACGCCTCCACATCCAAAACCCTAACAAAACTCTCCGGTGATTGATCCACATTCACAACCACCTCCTCAGTCACCACACTCTCCGTCTCCTCAATTATAGATCCATTATCTTCCCCATTTCCACCACCATTAACCTCTCTCTTTTTCCCCTTATCCGATTTCTCCTCATCTTCACCACATTCAATAAAAGTCTCCACAATTTCATCTTGCCCTAAAACTTTTGCCAACCCAAAATCAGAAATCTTGGCATTAAAATCACAATCTAACAATATATTAGAGGGCTTAATATCACCATGAACTATAGGTGGATCACAAGAACAATGAAGATACTCAATTCCTTTCGCAATATCAATTAAGATTCTAAATCTTCTATTCCAATCCATTAACTCACAACACTTTCTATAAATCAACGCATCTTGTAAACAACCATTCTGCATATACTCATAAACAAGTAGTAATCTTCTCTTCTGACAACGACGACTCCGTTGGTCAGAAGAAAATCCAAGTATTGATACGACCTGTGGACAGCAGGTCGTGTCAATCCTTGAGGCAAGCGAGAGCTCATTATGAAACTCTCGCTCGCCTTGGAGAGAGCCAGAAGCATCCATTTGCTTCACGGCAATCTCCAAGCCAGACGGGAGAATTCCTTTATAAACTGACCCGAACCCACCTTGTCCGAGCCGATTGGAAGTAGAAAATGATGAGGTGGCCCGTCGGAGAGTGGAGTAAGAAAAGCGGTTAGGGGTTTTTAGATCTGCTGGGGCAGTTCTTTTTCGAGATAGTTTTCGATAAATTATGGCGAAGAGTATGAGAAATGTGAAGCATACGGCGGCTGCAACAAGCGGTGGGAGGATGGGGGAGTGTTTGTGGTGGTGGTAGTGGTAAAGGGGTGGCTCCGGCGGAGGTAAAGTGGCCGGAAAATCTTGGTATGGTGGTTGTGGGGTTAAGGACATTGTGATCATTTATTTATGATAATAATAGATTGAAAATGAATGGTGAGTATTAGAGATTGGCATTTGCAGAGAGATAGAGAGTTTGTTAAATTGAAAGAGACTAGGAATAGATACAACAGTCTGTATGTATGAAATGAACTGTATTTTCTCTCTCTATCTCTGTCTCTGACGTTGTCTTCTTCAATATTCAGCTGCACTTGCTCAACTGACTCATCCGTTTATTTTACTGATTTACTGGTGTGAGTCAAAGCTACTCACATGATTACTACTACTCCTCCTTTAAAAAATAATTTCTTGTAAATAATACAGTATAACTCATATTTATTAGTTTATATTTATTTTTATAATAAAATACTTAATTAATAGTAATAATTTTGATAATGTAATACCATATTAAACTTTAGAAATATAATATTATTTACAATAAATAGAAAATAAAATTTATCAATCTCAAACTTTGTTTGGACATAGTGTTTATTTGATAGCAGTGATAAATACTCTAACATTCACCGAATTTAAGGTTATGTTATAAAATAATCATTGAATTAAAAAAAATTATAATTAATTAATTGAAATTCAATTTTGTAACACTCTATTAATTTTTTTTTTATTACTTTTGACGAAAAATGCTCCCATACTCATTCTCTCTAATATATTCAACGAGTTGTTTATAACTTTTTTTTTGTTCAATGAGTTAATTGTAACAAAAAAATGTAATAGAAAAATTAACAGTGTTATAAAAATGAATTTCAATGAGTCGGTTGTAATTTTTTTTAATTCAATAATAGTTTTATAACCTGACCCTAAATTCGATGAGTATCAGAACATTAATCCCGATAACAGTGTCGAAAACTCATCAAAATGTGACTTACAACTCAAATTTAAATTTATTTTTTTTTAATAAAATTTAAATAAAAATAATTTTTAAATCTTAAATTTAATTTATTAAATATAATATTTTACTGTATTCTAGTTATATAATCTCTATAAGCTGCCAAACGAACCCCATGGTATTGTATTAGCTCCATCCATGATAGTTTATTGCTGTCTATTCTATTACTGCCAATGCAATTAGTCAAAACTGTTGAGCTCTTATGACCAAATTATTTTTGCTATATTATCATGTATATAAAAATTTTAGGTCAACCAAAAGAAGTTGAGAACAAGTATATTATTTCTTCCTTCTCAAATTAATTATAACACTTTATTTCTTTAGCATTTCTAGATTTATTATAATATTTTTATTTTAGAAAAAATTGATAAAATATGTTGTCTAATTTATTCTCATTGTATCAAATATATAACTCATCACTTTAATCAATATTTCGATATTATGGCTTATTACTTTAACAATTCTTCTATTATTTAAACTATTTCAATTATTACAATATGATAGTCAACCACTTGAATTACTATTTTATTACGTAAAATTATAATTCTACAAGGATAATTTAGATAATTTTTGTATAATTAAATATATTTTTTAAAATTTATAAAAAAAATTAAACGTTATAATTAATTTAGAGTCAAACGTTAATAATAAATCCGGACGCAAGGAATGTGTTTTTATAGGCGTTTTGTTGGTCAATTTTATTCAGGATATGGACTGAGAGAATATAAGAGTAGCTACTGAAATCAATTTTCTATTAATTTCCCTCTAATATTTCTATTTTGCATAGTATAAATGGAAATGTGGACCACGCACATTCATGCGCGTGAAAAAATGAGTGATCACGTGTGATTTAGTTTGAAAATCACAAAATTATACTTACTACTAATGTTTTAAAAATTATTACATAAAATTAAACGTTAAATAGAGAATTTAGCATTTAGAAGATTTTAATTGAATATTAATCAATTGTAAAAGAATTAATGTGAGAACCCGGATATTTGAGAATGGTTTAATAAATAAAAATCTTC